>JBBDGP010004136.1:0-108903 GCA_037952835.1 Lithobates septentrionalis | reverse complement strand
AGAGAGAGAAAGAGAGAAAGAGAGAGAGAGAAAGAGCGCATGAGAGAGAGAGCATGAGAGAGCGAGCACGAGAGAGAGCGAGCACGAGAGAGAGCGAGCACGAGAGAGAGCGAGCACGAGAGAGAGCGAGCACGAGAGAGAGCGAGAGCGAGAGAGAGCGAGAGCGAGCGCGAGAGCGAGAGCGAGCGAGCACGAGAGAGAGAACGAGAGAATGCTTTGATAAAATGACTATTTCTATTATGTACATATAAATGCTGAATCTCCTTACTTAATGAGGTAACTAGAGACCCCCCCCCCTCCCTCCCATCAGAGTGAGCCCACAACCATACACATCAGCAGAAAACCTGGATAAAACTGCCCAGATCAGAACCTCAGAGAAGGACCATCCAATCCACAGATGACAACACCACTAGACTGTGATGATGTTTTTGCAAACAACGAGTCATCTTTTACTATAAAGAGGCCCCAGATGCCCAGAACAATAAAAAAGGAAGTTTCACTTTAAACAAGCATATCAGTGTGTTGCTTCTAATGTGCACAAATTTACATTTGAATTAGACCAGGTGCAGATAATTCGGAGCCTGCAGCCTGTAAGAACATTGTGTTGTTGTGCTGTATGGGTCTGTGATTGTGCTGTATGGGTCTGTGATTGTGCTGTATGGGTCTGTGATACATGATGTATGATGTTGATAGAGATTGATAAACAGTTGGGTCCCAGCTGATGTGGACAAACTCCTTTGGGAAAGGTGATGGTGCGGTGTAGCATGTCACCCAGAAGGGGGTGTCAGGGACGGGACAGGGGCGTCAGGGACGTGGATAAACTCCTTTGGGAAAGGTGATGGTGCGGTGTAGCACTTCACCCAGAAGGGGGCGTCAGGGACGCAGATAGCATGGAAGGAAAATATTCTGTGTGGTCATTATAATTCAAGCACACATCTATTATAATTTGGGCAAATGTTATGTCATAATTGTGTTTGTGGATTGATGTTCAGCATTTTTGAAGGGAATTGGGGATTAGTCAAAGTAGATGAAGGAGGGTATAACAAGTGAAACGGAGGAAAGTGAAAAGTTGACAATCTCATTATTAACTGCTGTACTCCTGATCTGTCTGTTAAATGTCTTGAAGGAAGTGAGTGGTCACACACTACCCGACCCGTATTCTGTGGCCGTCTCGGACGGGCAGATCTATTAATGAGTCTACATTTCGGGAAGACGCACCAGGGGTGACCCAGGTGGCACTCTAACACTGTAGACAAATCCTTTCCTTGTCTTGCTCTCTGTTTTGTCCTCATTAACTTGAGATTGGGATATAGTCTGGACCGGTACCAGGTGACGAATAGAGGAATTGCCAGACCATTTCAGAATCCAAGGCAACCTGGTGACCCGTCTAAAATCCTGAGCAGACACAAATATCCCAGTCATCAAGACAGAAAATAATGGGGCAGAAATTGGAGAAAGCCAGAGAAAAGGGAAACTCGCATGTGACTTAGTCACGGAGAGAGAGAGGGGAGGAATTATGTCAAGGAAGGAAAAAAAAAATTAGCGCAGATCTGTAGCATCACCATTCCTCCAGGGGGTAGACTGCAGCCGGAGGAATGACGGAAAATACTGAAGGAAAAACAAGGAGTGTTGGTTGACAACAGTCTACTGAAAACGGCAGAAGCCTGGTATAATGTGATGAAACTATAGTTATGAGCCTGTCAAAGTTTTTATAATGCAGATCACTGATGGGTCTAGCAAAATAGACTTATATCAGGCAATTAGGGCTGAAACAACTAATCGATTAATCGACAACTAATCGATTATGAAAATAATCGATTACTATTTTCATAATCGGCCAGTAACATAATGTGGTTAAAAAAGAAACTAAAATGAGCCCTTTATAGTACAAAAAGAGCAAATGATCGCTACTGTAACTATTTCTTTCACAGTTCTACAGAAAAAAAAAAAAAAAAAAAAAAAAAAAAAAAAAAAAAATGAACCCCCTTACAGTAGTGATTATTTGCTTTTTTTGCACTATAAAGGGCTAATATTCGTTTTTTTTAACCCCTTTATGTTACTAAACGTCTTACACCTGGTTCACATCTATGTGCTTTTTCCAGAAACGGACTACAGTTCATTTACATGGTTTCCTATGGGACACGTTCACATCTATGCTTTTTCAGCCGCTGCATATTTGGAAAGCATCAGTGACTTTTTTTTAACGCAAAACAGTGCTTTTTTGGTTCAACATACTTCAATGGAGAAGCTGCAGAAAAGCATGTAATGTGTTTTTTGCAGCAATTTGTGTTTATTAATCTGCCCAACAACAAATTGGCCAAAAAACATGCAAAAACGCAAATCACAGCAAAATCACTGCGCAAAAATCAAAATGCACAGAAAAGAGCACTGCAGAAACAGATCAAAAGCAAACTGCCTAGGTGTGTACCGAGCCTTATACTGGCCACACCGATCAATTTTCAGATGAGAATATTCAGACGAAAAATCTTTGCACATTCGATGAATGAAAGAATGTTTGAAATTTTCACTTGTTTTTAACATGGTTTTTAAAATAATTGTAATTTCTGAACGAAAACCACATACACCGTCTGATAATTCCTTTCACCAAGAAGTTTTTGATTATTTCCAAATGTTCCCATTACTGTGGTTGAAAATGAACGTCGATTTGACCCCACTAACGATTAGAAAATTGAATGAACGTTCTTATCTCTCCTCTTATAGTATATACAGTATATCTCCTCTTATAGTATATACAGTATATATCTCTTCTGTCTGTTATTCTCAGAGTGGATTAGATATTTTGCTCCCTAACCATATAGTTGGCTATTTTTATTGACCACTGCATAGAGATATTTAAGAATAAATTGCCTTTTTTTAAATCTTTACATATTAACTAAATTATACACCACACTTTTTTATTAAGGTGATTAATCGATTAATTGAAACAATAATCGGCCAACTAATCGATTATGAAAATAATTGTTAGTTGCAGCCCTACAGGCAATGCATAGGTTTGAGAAGTATCGCTGAGTGAGTTAAAAGAAAAATAAGCCTGAGGAATCATTTTTGAGCATGACAGAAGCGTGCTGGCAGTTATGCTCCTCAGCCCCACCGCTGTGCTTCACTGCAAGGAGTGAGGTCCCCCTCCCTTCAGATTCCTGTGTGAGAGAGACGGGATGTTAACTGTTGACAGGCTGTGAGATTACTGGTATAACATGTGATGTTTGCATGTGTGGGATATACAGGACCGGGTTGATTTAGTTATTATTCTAGAATGCCAGAATATTAATTATGCAAGTTGAGAAAAACAGTAGTTAGACAAAGAAGCAGTACAAAAAGGGAATATATGTTTAGAATGGATGTTATAAAGAAATATGCAAAATATGACTGAGAATGTTTTGATTACTTTAAATGTGGCAAAGGCCACTCACAGAGAACAATGCATAGAGCAGGAGGTACAAAACTGACTGATATATATGTATCATACTAATACCTGTCACTCCACTAAGCCCCGCCTGCCATTATACGCCCCGCTGCTTCCCGTACTTCTGCCCACAGCCCAACACACCTCTTCCAGCGGCCATCTTAGTACACCCAGTCAAGATGCCGGAAGACTCCCTATGATTCTGGCGGCCATCTTGGTACACCTGGTCAGAGCACCGGAAGGCTTACAGGCCCTGTAATCCCTATTTACCCAGTCATTAGAGTGGATGGTACCTTTTACATGCCTCCCCTACCGAACCCAACTCCTGACATGCCCAACCTAGTAGGACCATAAGCCACTGCTCCCACAGGTGGAGTCCTGGCCTTCCCCCATACAAATAACATGGCCAGATGTGAGTTTACATTCATATCAACATCCCCCGACATCCATACCAGACATTTTCCCATCCTCTTTACAGGATGAGGGTTGATTACTTGGAACCCACCTTCACAAACCCCCACGCCATGGGCATCAACAGTAGTTCCTAGGTCAATGGCCGATACACCTGTGATGTATGTCACATTTACTCCATCCCAGGCATCCTGCCTGGTGACCACTCTGCCAGACCCAGAAAAACAACCCATGCCCTTTTACCATAGGTTGGCCCAAATCCAAAAACCTACTCAGCAGCATGGAGAGATTTAGTCAGTTTATGTGAAATAAAAGCTGGAGAAGCTTACTGGCCCATCATGGAGAAAAGTCTCCATGATGCAAGGATTGTCGATGACAATACCTTTAACCCTGATGTGCAATACTGTGAGTAGCTGCGCGAGTGGGTGAGGGTCAGACTGGCTGATCAAGCTACAGGTATCCAAGATGTTAATCAAGACAAAAATGGAGTCAGTAGAAAAATTTTACACCAGACTGTCACAAGTTTTTTTCAGATTTGGGATTCATCACCCATAATATGGCACACAGCCAGATGCTGTCTTCAGCCTTCGTGGCAGGCCTCAAGGAGTCAATCTGAAAAGGCCTCACCATGGCCCGGCTGGAGTACTGTGTGCAGCAGCAACAATACCAAAACCCTGGATGTCCCACCTCAGTACACCTGGATCTCCTATGCTAGGTATTGGGCAAGCCTGTGTCACTAACCCATGTCAGGGCAACCTTTTCAAAGAACTCAGAAGGCCCATTAGTGAGAGTGACCCTACCCATTGAGGGACATCCAACCACTTTCCTAAGCGACACAGGTGCAGCCAGAAGCATGATTAGAGAAGAGGATTTACCTGACCACTCCTACCTTTCAGATATTGACATAGCTTGTGTGGGCATAGATGGAACTCCCAGAACTAACCCGCTGACCCACCCCCTACAAGTTGGAAAGTACCCAGACCTTCTGGCTCGATTCGTTGTCTCTTCCACCTGTCCACTCAATCTCTTGGGAGCAAATGTACTGTCCAGATTTCAGACTTCCATTGTCTTCTCTGAAGATGGATCTGTTACTGTCTCTCCTCCACTGGGCGTTAGCTGAGGATGTAAGACACTTAAAAAGGTGCCACCAGTCATGGTGCAGTTGAAACTTGGAGCTCCCCTGCCCCGGAAACCACAATACCCTCTAAAGTTAGCCCAATCTGCAGCTATTTCAAAGCATGTCAAGGCCCTTTTGTCAAATGGAGCCCCGATACCCAGTACATCTCCATTCAAAATGTTCAAGCTCTTTGTATCCGAACGTCTGGGGCATGCTGCAGGTGTACACACCCAATCACATGGCAACTGTCTATGCCCCATAGGATATTATTCCTGTCAGCAGAATGCGGTAGCAAGAGGAGGTCCATTGTATCTTCCAGCTGTCTTTGCTGCACAAGCCTTGCTTGACAAAACTTTGGACTTGGTCCTTGGACACTTCCTAATTCTGCTTGCTCCCCATGACATTGCTGCCATACTCAACCAGATCCAGCCGAAACATCAGTCTACTGACAGACATTTGAGACAAAAATGCTCCCTCCTTCTACCGGACAACATTACTCTATTACGTTGTCAAACACTGAACCCTTCAACCCTTCTTCCACTTCCCGAGGGGGACCCGAGTCCTGACTCCCTGCAGAATCCACTGAACACATGGTTCTACAAGCTGAAGCCTTACCGCCGGGGATGTCTGCACAGGAGACAGAGCTGCAAGCACTCACTGTAGCATGTAAACTGGCAGAGGGGAAAAAGAGCTAACATTTATAGACTCAAGATATGCTTGATGGATGCCTTACTTCTCCCAACCCAAGTAGCTATTCTGAAAATAAAAGCACACAACTCAAAAGGAACATGAGAAGTGGAAAGTAGAGTGGTAAAAGAAGACCACCCCGTGCTTGCCCTACAGACTCTCCCAGTAGACAGAGTTTATCTGAAAGAACTACAAGAAGCAGCAAGTCTGGATGAGAAGAAAAGCTGGAAGCGGAGGGGAGAAACCCTCAAGGATGGACTATTCGAGTGCAACAAGAAACCTTGCTTGCCAAGGAATATGTAACCGGCTGTGGTACAATGGGCACATGGAGCTGCCCATCTGTCAAATACTCTTATGAATTCCCTCATCAACAAATACTATGTAGCTTCAGGAATCATTCCACTGACTAGCAACTTCTGTAAGTCAGGCACCATTTGTGCAAATTTACATAGTTACATAGTAAGTGAGGTTGAAAAAAGACACAAGTCCATTAAGTCCAACCCATGTGTGATTATGTGTCAGTATTACTTTGTATATCTCTGTATGTTGCGGTCATTCAGGTGCTTATCTAATAGTTTCTTGAAACTATCAATGCTCCCCGCTGAGACCACCGCCTGCGGAAGGGAATTCCACATCCTTGCCGCTCTTACAGTAAAGAACCCTCTACGTAGTTTAAGTTTAAACCTCTTTTCTTCTAATTTTAATGAGTGGCCACGAGTCTTGTTAAAGTCTCTTCTGCGAAAAAGTTTTATTGCTATTTTAGGGTCATAATCATATCCCCTCTCAAGCGTCTCTTCTCCAGAGAGAATAAGTTCAGAGCTCACAATCTTTCCTCATAACTAAGATCCTCCAGACCCTTTATTAGCTTTGTTGCCCTTCTTTGTACTCGCTCCATTTCCAGTACATCCTTCCTGAGGACTGGTGCCAAGAACTGGACAGCATACTCCAGGTGCAGCCGGACCAGAGTCTTGTAGAGCGTCAGAATTATCAATTTATCTCTGGAGTTGATCCCCTTTTTAATGCCAATATTCTGTTTGCTTTGTTAGCAGCAGCTTGGCATTGCATGCCATTGCTGAGCCTTCATCTACTAGGACCCTCAGGTCCTTTTCCATCCTAGATTCCCCCAGAGGTTCTCCCCTCAGTCTATAGATTGCATTCAGATTTTTGCCACCCAAATGCATTATTTTACATTGAACCTCATTTGCCATGTAGTCGCCCACCCCATTAATTTGTTCAGGTCTTTTTGCAAGGTTTCCACATCCTGCGGAGAAGTTATTGCCCTGCTTAGCTTAGTATCGTCTGCAAATACAGAGATTGAACTGTTTATCCCATCCTCCAGGTCGTTTATGAACAAATTAAATAGAATTGGTCCCAGCACAGAACCCTGGGGGACCCCACTACCCACCCCTGACCATTCTGAGTACTCCCCATTTATCACCACCCTCTGAACATGCCCTTGTAGCCAGTTTTCAATCCATGTACTCATCCTATAGTCCATGCCAACGGACCTTATCTTGTACAGTAAACGTTTATGGGGAACTGTGATAAATGCTTTTGCAAAATCTAGATACACCACGTCTACGGGCCTTCCTTTATCTAGATGGCAACTCACCTCCTCATAGAAGGTTAATAGATTGGTTTGACAAGAACGATTCTTCATGAATTCATGCTTATTACTGCTAATGATACCGTTCTTATTACTAAAATCTTGTATATAGTCCCTTATCATCCCCTCCAAGAGTTTACATACTATTGATGTTAGGCTAACTGGTCTGTAATTCCCAGGGATGTATTTTGGGCCCTTTTTAAATATTGTTGCTACATTGTCTTTTCTCCAATCAGCTGGTACCATTCCAGTCAGTAGACTGTCTGTAAAAATTAGGAACAATGGTCTGGCAATCACTTGACTGAGTTCCCTAAGTACCCTCGGATGCAAGCCACCTGGTCCCAGTGATTTATTAATGTTAAGTTTCTCAAGTCTAATTTTAATTCTGTCAAGTGTAACCCAGGACGCACAAAGAAAGCCCTTGTACCCTTCCCAGCGGATACAAATTGACCACATTCAAATGCAAAAGAGTGGACGATTTGAGAACACCTTAGTAGTTTCACACAGATTACCACCCCCAGAGTAGCGGGAAGGTAGAAAGAATGGCCTATGAGACTGGTATGAGCTGGCTGGACAGTCTACTCATTGCCCTGTTCAGCATCAGATACACACCAAGGGGAGAACACTCCCCTACCCCCCTTATGAGATTTTGTTTAATTTAAACCCTAGACTTGGTTGTTACTTTCCGCAACAGTTAGAACTGCAGTCTGATGTGTTGACTAACTATATAATCGCATTATCACGAGAATTAACCCAAATATATACCTAGTTATTTTCTTCCATTCCAGATCCTGAATTAGATACAGGAACACACCAATTACTGTCTGGAGATTGGGTGCTGGTAAAGAAATTTGTGAGAAAACTCTTGAACCCAGTTATGATGGTCCCTTCCAGGTCCTGCTGATCACAACCACATCCGTAAATTTTGCTGGGAAAAACACTTGAATCCACCCCTTCCACTGTAAGAAAGTCCTAAATTCAGAGGGCAAGCCATTGACTGCACCATGAGGTCTACATTGTATATCTTTTTCCTGTTAAATCTGATGAGGGCCCAACAGGTGGCTACCACTAAAAGGAGTGCTCCTGAGGGAAGTTTTGACCCACATGTGTATATAGATGCCATAGGGGTCCCAAGGGGGGTACCGGTTGAGTTTAAAGTCCGAGACCAAGTAAAGGCAGGTCTTGAGTCTCTGATTCTCATAATCACTGTCAACAAAAAATGTAGACTGGATACATTACATATATTACAACCAGCAGCGTTTGTAAATTGCACCAGAGATGCCCTACAGGGGATTGCTGACCAATTAGCACCCACATCTTACATGACATTTCAGAATAGGATGGCCTTGGACATGATTTTAGTGGAGAAGGGGGGTGTTTGTAAAATGATAGAAGGTACAGGGACATGCTGCACATACATCCCTGACAACACTGGTCCAAATGGTAAGGTCACCATAGCCATAAAAAAGTTAGAAAGCCTATCAGTAGAGATGAAGAAAAATTCAGGTATAGATCAGCCATGGGACCAGTGGTTTGGGTGGTTGGCAGAAGACCTTGGCTCGGATAGGTACTGTAATACTAGTTATTCTGATCTTTCTAGCTATTATAGTATGTTGTGTTATCCCGTGTGTAAAGAAATTTCTAGGAAAAAACAGTCGACCAAGCGACCCCAGTGATGATACACCAGGACGCAGAAGACCAATCCTATTTAATTTGTTCATAAATGACCTGGAGGATGGGATAAACAGTTCCATCTCTGTATTTGCAGACGATACTAAGCTAAGCAGGGCAATAACTTCTCCGCAGGATGTGGAAATCTTGCAAAAAGATCTGAACAAATGAATGGGGTGGGCGACTACATGGCAAATGAGGTTCAATGTAGAAAAATGTAAAATAATGCATTTGGGTGTCAAAAATATGAATGCAATCTATAGACTGGGGGGAGAACCTCTGGGGGAATCTAGGATGGAAAAGGACCTGGGGGTCCTAGTGGATGATAGGCTCAGCAACGGCATGCAATGCCAAGCTGCTGCTAATAAAGCAAACAGAATATTGGCATTAAAAGGGGGATCAACTGCAGAGATAAAACGATAATTCTCCCGCTCTACAAGACTCTGGTCCGCCCGCACCTGGAGTATGCTGTCCAGTTCTGGGCACCAGTCCTCAGGAAGGATGTACTGGAAATGGAGCGACTACAAAGAAGGACAACAAAGCTAATAAAGGGTCTGGAGGATCTTAGTTATGAGGAAAGGTTGCAAGCACTGAACCTATTCTCTCTGGAGAAGAGACGCTTGAGAGGGGATATGATTTCAATTTACAAATACTGTACTGGTGACCCCACAATAGGGATAAAACTTTTTCGCAGAAGAGAGTTTAATAAGACTCGTGGCCACTCATTACAATTAGAAGAAAAGAGGTTTAACCTTAAACTACGTAGAGGGTTCTTTACTGTAAGAGCGGCAAGGATGTGGAATTCCCTTCCACAGGCGGTGGTCTCAGCGGGGAGCATTGATAGCTTCAAGAAACTATTAGATAATCACCTGAATGACCGCAATATACAGGGATATGTAATGTAATACTGACACATAATCACACACATAGGTTGGACTTGATGGACTTGTGTCTTTTTTCAACCTCACCTACTATGTAACTATGTAACTATGTAAGAGGAGGACCATGAGAAGCCCTATGCTCCATCACAGCCCCTCTCCATATCTACAAATTATAAGATCATTCAGCCATAGGGAGAGCATCTGACTTCCACATGTGCAAAGAAGGTGGCAAGGGGGGTGATGGGCCAGCCATCACCCATCTAACGTACAGCAAGAAAAAGAGTTCCAAGGCACATGAGGACAGATGAGTTAGACCACCTACTAGGGACAGAATAGGAGATAGACATTTCAAGGGGGGACTGTTATGGATTGATTGATACATTGATAAAATGACTATTTCTGTTATGTACATATAAATGGTAATCTCCTTACTCAATGAGGTAACTAGAGACCCCCCTCCCATCGGAGTGAGTCCAGGAGTCCACAACCATATACATCAGCAGAAAACCTGGATAAAACTGCCTTAATAAGAACCTCAGATAAGGACCATCCAATCCACAGATAGTTACATTGTCCCTCATCACTGCCACACCAGTTAGCATCCCTGATTACCACCACCCCAGTTGCAGTATCATAAGGACTTGTTCACATGTGCAATTCTCTCTGAAGAGCCATCTATGGTCGCTCTTCAGAGGGCATCACACAGGCATCGAGTCATTGCATCACCTTCTCACCACCTGCTTTAACCCCCTTGGACCCCACACAAGCAACCCTATTGATTGCATGGGTCACAATTAGTGGACATTGCAGCCGTGGTATGTGTACATCCCCAGCTGCTTCCTCTGCAGCTAGAGTAGGTAGCAGTTGAGGGGCAGTAAAACCACTGCTCACCCATGAGGCTTTACTACCCCCCCCCCACCCTCACGTGTATTCAAAACAGAATAGTGCGGCCAGTTACAGTTGGTGTCCCCGATTGTCGCCTGTACTAACCCTGACCTGTTTATTGACCACCTTTCTGTCTGTTGCCTGGACCGATCCTTTGCCTGCTTTCTGACCATGTCTATACCTGAACTGACCCATCTACAAGTGCGACTGACTATGTTCCTGATAATCCCCAGTCCCGGCCATCCCCTGTGGACGATTGTGCTCTTGGAACCAAAAGGAACTTTCGTTCTTCCTTTCTTCAGCCTCCTAAACTTCCTGACCAGTGAAGATGACATTCCTGGGGACAGTCATGTACCAGTAGACAGGCTTGTTTGGTTTATAGTAAGTGGGACTGCTGTCGGTGACGTTACACCAAGTTCTATTCCCCCGATCACTCATACAGAGGAGACATTACACTACAATGTATTTTTTTACATTTGTGTAATGTCCGGTATATAATCAGTCCGGACAGTGAAAAAGGTCACACATGTGGTGTCCCCCATACTCAGGAGAAGGAGCGGAATGTATTTTGGGTTGTAATTCTAAGTATGCCGTTCTGTGTGTGAGAAATATCTGAGTGACAAAAATGCCTTTTTTTAAATTAGTGTCAATGTCTCGGTGTGTTTCAGGTAGGATAAAAAAAAAAAAAGCTCTTTATTGTTTCTGCCTAAAATCCGACCGATAGTCCGATCTCCATCGGACAACTGTTGTCCAACTTTCCACCAACAAATGTTGGATGGCAGGCTAGTAAATTTTCGGCAGACACCGGTCTGTTGTCAGATTTTTGTATTGTGTGTACACAAGTCCGTCACACATTAGCAGAAGTGCCCAAAGGGTGGCGCTCAAGAGCTGAAATTTCACGTAGTACGTCACTAAGTTAGTGTTTGTTGGCCGACAATTGTGTACCGTTTTTTATGCAAGACAAGTTCCCGGCACACGCACTTCAGACAAAAGTCTGACGCTTTGTCTGCTAACAATCCAATACTGTGTACGAGGCTTTAGAATGAAAATTGCTGTGTTTCCTCTTACATGTAGCTTCTATATCATCAGCGCCACTTGTGTGTTTTTTCCTAGCTGAAATATTTACGAAACAAAATCCATAATGGCCACCAGGTGGCGCTGGCGATATAGGAAAATTGTGGATTATTACACAAATAAGCATATAGACATTAATAAATAATATCAATATTATTAATCTACTCTCACTTCTCACCGCTCTATTAGGGGTAGGTCAGCAATGAAACACATCAACCACACAACATCAAATCAATCATACAACATCATATAAATCACAAAACACACTGTATGTAACAAAAGGATTATAATGTAGAAAGAATTAACTGCAACAGATTTGCTACAGACAAGGAAATATTACAGAGAAAGAATAAGCACTTCTAAAGAGGCATAAAACCACAGACAAAGATTTACTGTTATACCCAATAGCAAATAATGCACCAAAGAAGACCCAACAACTATAAAAAAAATCCCAGACCATAAGTTCAAACCCTAACAAACTGCCTAACTAGTCAATAGTATATCAAATATTACTGCTCCCGGGGGGCTGAGATGATGGATATTGTCTCTTGCAAGCCTCCCTTCCTTGAGCCAGATCTACAAGAGCAAAAGGTCTCTTTGTCCAATCACCAGGTCCACTCCTTCAGGCACAGTCTACCAGAGGTCCTCCAGAGTAGAAGGTCTCTGTCCAATCACCAGGTCCCCTCCTTCAGGCACAGTCTACCAGAGGTCCTCCAGAGTAGAAGGTCTCTCTGTCCAATCACCAGGTCCACTCCTTCAGGCACAGTCTACCAGAGGTCCTCCAGAGTAGAAGGTCTCTCTGTCCAATCACCAGGTCCACTCCTTCAGGCACAGTCTACCAGAGGTCCTCCAGAGTAGAAGGTCTCTCTGTCCAATCACCAGGTCCCCTCCTTCAGGCACAGTCTACCAGAGGTCCTCCAGAGTAGAAGGTCTCTCTGTCCAATCACCAGGTCCCCTCCTTCAGGCACAGTCTACCAGAGGTCCTCCAGAGTAGAAGGTCTCTCTGGCTAAGCACTACTGAGATTATTGTTAGCCAGTAGGGATGAGCCAGATGTTCAAATCAAGCGCAAGTTCGATTCGAACATCGTGTGTTCGCCAAACAGCAAATTTCGAAAAAGACGCGGAACACTGGTAAAGTCTATGGGACACTAACATGAAAAATCAAAAGTGCAAATTTTAAAGACTTATATGCAAGTTATTGTCATAAAAAGTGTTTGGGGACCTGGGTCCTGCCCCAGGGGACATGGATCAATGCAAAAAAAAAAGTTTTAAAAAACGGCCGTTTTTTCGGGAGCAGTGATTTTTAATAATGCTTAAAGTGAAACAATAAAAATGAAATATTCCTTTAAATTTCGTACCTGGGGGGTGTCTATAGTATGCCTGTAAAGGGGCGCATGTTTCCCGTGCTTAGAACAGTCCGAGAGCAAAATGACATTTCTAAAGGAATAAAAGTCATTTAAAACTGATCGCTGCTGTAATGTAATGTCGGTCCAGGCAATATAGATAAATATCATTGAAAAAAATGGCATGCCCCCCCCCCCAGCCCATTACCAGGCCCTTTGGGTCTTGTATGGATATTAAGGGGGACCCTGCACCCATTTTTTTTTTTAAATTGCGTGGGGGACCCCCAAAATCGATACCAGGCCCTTTAGGTCTGGTATGGATATTAAGGGGAACCCTGTGCCAAAAAAAAACAGCGTAGGGGTCCCCCCAAAAGATCCATACCAGACCCTTATCCGAGCATGCAAGCTGGCAGGCTGCAGGAAAAGAGGGGGGAGGAAAGCGCCCCCCCACCCACCCTCCTGAACTGTACCAGGCCACATGCCCTCAACATGGGGAGGGTGCTTTGGAGTAGCCCCCCAAAGCATCTTGTCCCCACGTTGATGGGGACAAGGGCCTCATCCCCACAACCCTTGCCCGATGGTTCTGGGGGTCTGCGGGGGGCTTATCCGAATCTGGAAGCCTCCCTTTAACCAGGGGACCCCCAGATCCTGACCTACCCCCTATGTGAAGTGGTAACGGGGTACATTGTACCCCTACCAATTCACAAAAAAAAAAGTGTCAAAAATAGTAAAAAAGACAGTAGACACTTTGGGACAAGTCCTTTAATAAAAAATAAAAATGTCCCGCGATGTAAATCCATCTCAAGCCGTCCGATGAACTGAAAAAATTAGAAAAAAAAACGAAACAGCTCCACCTCCATGGGAGGCTCCCGTCGAGTGACGCTTCTTCTCGATGACAGCTGTTATATAGCTGAGGGCGGAGCCACTCGGTGACATAAATGGGTGACCCCCACCTTCCTCTGATGTCACGTGGTGTCAGGGGGGGGCGGGGTAACCCATTTACTTCACAAGGTGGCCCAGATTCCGATAAGCCCCTCGCCCACATACCCCCACAACCACCGGGCAAGGGTTGTGGAGATGAGGCCCTTGTCCCCATCAGCATGGGGACAAGGTGCTTTGGGGACCCCAAAGCACCCCCCTATGTTGAGGGCATGTGGCCTGGTACGGTTCAGGAAGGGGGGGGTCGCTCTCGTCCCCCCCTCTTTTCCTGCGGCTAGCCAGGTTGCGTGCTCGGATAAGGGTCTGGTATGGATTTTTGGGGGATCCCTATGCCATTTTTTTTTTATTTGGTGCAGGGTTCCCCTTAATTTCTATATCAGACCCGAAGAGCCTGGTATGGATTTTGGGGGACCCTCACGCAATTCTCTTTTTAAACTTTGGTTCGGGGTTCCCCTTAATATCCATACCAGACCCAAAGGGCCTGGTAATGGACTGGGGGGGTCCCATGCTCTTTTTTAATGATTTTCATCCATATTGCCAAGACCCGACAATTCATTACAGCCGCAATCAGTTTTAAATGACAATTTTTCTTTTAGAAATGTATTTTACTCTCGGACTGTTCTAAGCACGGGAAACATGCGCCACTTTAAGGAATATTTCGCTTTTATGGTTTCACTTTAAGCATTATTAAAATCACTGCTCCCGAAAAACCGGCCGTTTTTTTTGCACTGATCCATGTCCCCCGGGGCAGGACCCAGGTCCCCAAACACTTTTTATGACAATAACTTGCATATAAGTCTTTAAAATTAGCACTTTTGATTATTCATGTTCGTGTCCCATAGACTTTAACGGTGTTTGCGTGCTCGAACAAATTTTTTGCCTGTTCGCATATTCTGGCGCGAACCAAACTGGGGGGTGTTCGGCTCATCCTTATTAGCCAGTAAAAGCAGCTGTGATACACTTGGCACAGCCTGCAATACCTCTGACCACCACTAGAGGGAGACTCCACGCATATCTAGCTGGCTGACCACACACAGGCAGATACAAATCTTACATACAATCTGGTGCACTATGAGGGTTGGGGATCAGTCTAGTAATCAGCACACACTTCTGGGGTTCCTCAGGCTCCCCTATAAGCTAGAATCCTTGTGTTACTCCCTCTTCCCACTATCCATGTACACCCCGCACCAGACACGAGACTTACGATCGATTTCCACCACATGGTGATTTCTCCTCTGAAAGAAAATGTGGGGACCAAAGGTTTCAAACCTTCGCAAACCAGTAACCAAAAAAACAAACAAACCACAATAAAGACCTCCGTGACGTAAAGATTTCTCCCTGCCTGCTCTGCAAGGACACCATACACACACAGATCTCCGTCTGACAGATCATCTGGATTACAATCTGCTGATCAGACGCCATACAACCTTATTGTGGCTCTCAGGGATTCTGTACATTGGACACAGTAGATGGCCTTCTGCCCCCCCATCTGAGCTCACCCCCTCCCCCCGATTCTACAGATGAAAAGGTCCGGTGAGGTGACAATGACCCCCTTTGTACACAAGCCTGTCAGGGGGGTCATTTCCTTCAATCCTAGACCCAAGAGCTGACTATTTACACCCTAATTTGTCACCATTATCTGCTCCTCTGACCTCTGAATTAGGAGAATCCTGAATAGCGCTGAATTCACATCTCTCTGCAATCATCTCATCACCCCACTTTACATTTATCTTATACTGTATCTGTGATCAGTGGGGGGAGAAGTACTCGCTATCTGTGATCTGGGGGGATGAGATGGACAGTATGTAGCGGGGGAACAAAGGGTGGATGGGGGGTTGTGGGGAGGACATGGGATGGAAAGTGTACAGTGGGGGAATAGGGTGGTGGGGAGGACGGGGGGCAATGGTGGGTGAAAGGCATTGAGGAGACAGGGGGGCAATGAGGGACATAGGATGAACAGCGTGCCATGGGGTTCAGGGGGGAAAATCAGGGTGAAGGAGAGCAGTGGGGGGCAGTGGGGTAGAGGGGCAGTGAGGAGACAGGAAGTAGACAGGAGGGCAAATGGTGGAAAAGGGGCAGTGAGTGGTAAGTGGGAGGAAAAATGTCCGCTATCTGTGGTCACAGTGGAGGGGGGGGGAGATGTCCGCTATCTGTGGTCACAGTGGAGGGGGGGAGATGTCCGCTATCTGTGGTCACAGTGGAGGGGGGGGGGGGAGATGTCCGCTATCTGTGGTCACAGTGGAGGGGGGGGGGGAGATGTCCGCTATCTGTGGTCACAGTGGAGGGGGGGAGATGTCCGCTATCTGTGGTCACAGTGGAGGGGGGGGGGAGATGTCCGCTATCTGTGGTCACAGTGGAGGGGGGGGGGAGATGTCCGCTATCTGTGGTCACAGTGGAGGGGGGGGGGAGATGTCCGCTATCTGTGGTCACAGTGGAGGGGGGGAGATGTCCGCTATCTGTGGTCACAGTGGAGGGGGGGAGATGTCCGCTATCTGTGGTCACAGTGGAGGGGGGGAGATGTCCGCTATCTGTGGTCACAGTGGAGGGGGGGAGATGTCCGCTATCTGTGGTCACAGTGGAGGGGGGGAGATGTCCGCTATCTGTGGTCACAGTGGAGGGGGGGAGATGTCCGCTATCTGTGGTCACAGTGGAGGGGGGGAGATGTCCGCTATCTGTGGTCACAGTGGAGGGGGGGAGATGTCCGCTATCTGTGGTCACAGTGGAGGGGGGGAGATGTCCGCTATCTGTGGTCACAGTGGAGGGGGGGAGATGTCCGCTATCTGTGGTCACAGTGGAGGGGGGATGTCCACTATCTGTGGTCACAGTGGAGGGGGGGAGATGTCCGCTATCTGTGGTCACAGTGGAGGGGGGAGATGTCCGCTATCTGTAGTCACAGTGGAGGGGGGGAGATGTCCGCTATCTGTAGTCACAGTGGAGGGGGGGAGATGTCCGCTATCTGTGGTCACAGTGGAGGGGGGAGATGTCCGCTATCTGTGGTCACAGTGGAGGGGGGGAGATGTCCGCTATCTGTGGTCACAGTGGAGGGGGGAGATGTCCGCTATCTGTGGTCACAGTGGAGGGGGGGAGATGTCCGCTATCTGTGGTCACAGTGGAGGGGGGAGATGTCCGCTATCTGTAGTCACAGACAGAGGGGTAGTAGGCTTGACAGGGGCAACAGTGGATGGAAAGGGATATGAGGAGACAGGTGATCGGTGGGTTGGACAGAAAGGCAGTAGAGGATTGGGGGATAGGGAGGCAGAAGGTGGATGGGGAGATAGATACCTGGCTGATGGTGTCCTGGTCTGGAGGTTGATGTGGAGCTCCTCTGATGAGTCTTCTATGGTTGAGGTCCTCTCGGATGGTCCCTCTTGGCTCCTCTGATGAGTCTTCTATGGTTGGGGTCCTCTCGGATGGTCCCTCTTGGCTCCTCTGATGAGTCTTCTATGGTTGGGGTCCTCTCGGATGGTCCCTCTTGGCTCCTCTGATGAGTCTTCTATGGTTGGGGTCCTCTCGGATGATCCCTCTTGGCTCCTCTGATGAGTCTTCTATGGTTGGGGTCCTCTCGGATGGTCCCTCTTGGCTCCTCTGATGAGTCTTCTATGGTTGGGGTCCTCTCGGATGGTCCCTCTTGGCTCCTCTGATGAGTCTTCTATGGTTGGGGTCCTCTCGGATGATCCCTCTTGGCTCCTCTGATGAGTCTTCTATGGTTGGGGTCCTCTCGGATGGTCCCTCTTGGCTCCTCTGATGAGTCTTCTATGGTTGGGGTCCTCTCGGATGGTCCCTCTTGGCTCCTCTGATGAGTCTTCTATGGTTGGGGTCCTCTCGGATGATCCCTCTTGGCCCCTCTGATGAGTCTTCTATGGTCGGGTGACTTCTGACTCTTCCCAGCACAGTGACTGGACATGAAGGGGGAAATCTCTCCCAACTCTTGGCTTCTCTTCCTCCTGCTCATAAGTGTCCACAATCAGGGAAAGTTCTCTCTAAAGTGTCATTCCACCTTGTGGGGGGTCCTAGGCCTGCAATGTGCAGACTGTAGACATGAAGCTGATTCTGCTCTGACCTGTGTGAGGATCTTCTCTGTCTCTCCTCCGTGTCCCTGATAGAAGATGGAGGCTTCTTGTCCTGGCTGAGAGGTGTGAGGGACGTTCTGTGTCTGCACTATGGATCTGGGAAGACTCCAATCACATTGTGAGCCAGCTTCCTCACAGGGGCCCCTCCCCCCACAGACGCCCCAGGGCCATGCTGACTACAAACACAGAGAGGGGGAGGGGGGACTCACATTTGGAGTCATTCAGTGCCATGTGCTTCTCATTCACTACAACCTAAAGAGAACTCCTCCCCCCTTTTAACCATTTGAAGACCAGGCTTTTTCTGGTACTTTTTGTTGACAAGTTTTAATCAGTACGTTTTGCTAGAAAATGACTTAGAACCCCCAAACATTATATATTGTTTTAGCAGAGCCCCTAGGGAATAAAATGGTGATTGTTGCAATTTGCACAGCGATTTTGCAAACACAATTTTTTGGGGAAAAAAACAAAAACACAATAGTTACCCCAATTCTTTGTGAAAGGTGATGTTATGCCGAGTAAATAGATACCTACCATGTCACGCTTTATAATTGCGCACACTCCTGGAATCGCAACAAACTACGGTACTTAAAAATCTCCATAGGAGACGCTCTAAATGCCTTTACAGGTTACCAGTTTGGAGTTACAGAGGAGGTCTGGTGGTAGAATTACTGCTCTTGCTTTGATGTTCGTGGTGATACCTCACATGTGTGGTGCGATCGCTGTTTACATATATGGGCGGGACCTACGTGCGCGCTCGTATTTACATGTGAGCACGAGGGGATGGGGGTACTTTTACATTTGTTTTATTTATTTCATTTTTTTTTTTAACACTGTAATTTTAAGCATTTGTACGTGAGCAGGGAGGGATGGGGGCGCCTTAAATCTTTTTTTTAATTATTATTTATTCTACTTTTTATTCTTACACTGTCCCTTTAATTTATATTTGTATCACTTTTATTCCTATTACAAGGCATGTAAACCTCCTTTGCAATAGAAATAAGGTGACAGGTCCTCTTTAGGGAGAGATCTGGGCTCAAAGAGACCTCAAATCTCTTCTTTACCTTTAAAAGCAAAAGATAAAAAACAACATTTCCTGACAGACTCCATGGCAGACTACGTGTGGGTTAACCCCGCCTCCTCTCCAATGCTATAGGACCCCACTCCCATAAATTTGAGCTCACCACTAGAGATTGCATTCCTTTTTTGTCCTCCTCTTCGGACCTACAAACAATGCACTTATGTTTTTCGGACGTTCAAATTGATCGAGGTTGTTGCCGGGCATACGTCTTAGCGGTGTGCAGATAGCCCAGGGCCTGGCCTTGGGCGGGTGTGCGGCTCTAGGCCCCTATGTCCGGTGGTGGGGACTGCCTTTCATATGCCCAGGTGAGGAAGCGGTGGATTGGCTGGCAGGTCTGAAGATTTATCTTTCCTCCATGGCAGAAAGTTTTTGTATGTGATCGTCTGTCTCCCCCTCACGTCCCCTCTTTCCTGCAATTTTTTGTTTATTTTGCTTTTGCTTCTACGGAGCCTGGAACGCAAGTGCGTTCCAGGACATGGCCCCCTCTTCCGGGTTGCTGACCCAATGCGCTTCTGGGCATGCTCAATCTTCAGGCGGAACCGAGGCTTGGTTTTGCGCATGCGCAGTACGGCCGGGGACTCGGTGGTCGCGCAGACACTCTACGGTAGGTCGCCATTGCGCAGGCATGGATGATGCACGGTGGTGACGTCATTACGGCGGGGAATTTATATCCCTGTCAGCCCCTGTCATATTGGGGATTCCTGTGGGCAATTTGCTACAGCTCCTTCATGCACCAGGCTTCGAGGTGAAGGTAAGCTCCAGCCTGGGGCTAGGGTGCAGGGTGACGGGGGGTCTGAGATGGCTCTTAAAGGGAAGCTACACTGCATTTGCATCCCTTTCTCCTTGGACCAGTGAGCGTTCCTACAAAGCTGCAAGATCATCACCTAATCGTCCGCCAGATTGCCATGAACAGGTCACCGCCTCCGTGCGGCCAACCCTCACATTCTAGTTACGTGGGGCGTAAAAAGGGGGGCCAAGTCCACACTGGTATGGACATATCCCCTAAAGTCATGTTTTATTTGCTTCTCTTTTAGCCCTTCCAGGAACGTCAGTTGACTGTCCAAAAGATCAGGGACCTTGCTAGGCCACAACGTCAACCATCCTCAACCAGGTCCAGACGTGATTCTTCGCCTAAGACCCACCAGCAGAGGAGATGTTCCCATTCCTCCTCCAGACAGAGGAGATGTTCCCATTCCTCCTCCAGACAGAGGAGATGTTCCCATTCCTCCTCCAGACAGAGGAGATGTTCCCATTCCTCCTCCAGACAGAGGAGATGTTCCCATTCCTCCTCCAGACACTGCATCCACCGCCATGACAGCCGCTCTGATCACAGAGCCTGCTGGGGATGTGGGACACGAGTCCCGGAGGGCAAGTCACTGTGTGATTCATATTATGCACAGGTGGTCGGGAAAAAAGAAATGGAAAACCAACAAATGGAGTCTCTTGTTGAGCGGGTGGTGCAGCAATCCCTAAAGGGATGGGATACAACCCGCACACGGAGCCAGTCCACCACTCTATCTGGTTACCTGGCTGACGATGCCCAGGAGGATCTGGGTCCACTCCAGCCCTATAATGCCTCCCCCGGCTCTTCAGATAGAGAATTGGAGGGAGATGATTTTGTCGGTGGCTTCGGCTTTACCCTTGCTTCCCCACTAATTAAGGCGGTCAAAGAGGCCCTTAAGTGGGAAGCTCTTGCCACTCCTCTGGCTAAGCAAAGAAAGTTCTTTAAGCACCTGGGAAAGGAACGTTCCATCTTGCTACTCCGTTCCGAATTGAAGGATATCATTGACGAGGAATGGAGTAAGATAGACAAGAAGACTTCTATGCCAAGCAAAACCTCCAGCTTATACCCCTTCAAGGCAGAGAAAAGTGAAATATCTGGAAAATGTGCCTCTTGTAGATGCAGCATTGATGCGACTGGCCAAACACGTCACTCTTCCTTTAGAAGACACTGTATCCTTCAAGGACGGGCTTGAGAGGAGAATAGACCAAGACCTCAACAGAATTTACAGGCTAGCTGGTATGGCTTGCAAACCTGCCTTGGCCCATGGGGCTACGTCCAAGGCTATGGAAGCCTGAACAGAAAATGTAGACTCTGTGCTCAAGGGCTTTTCAGAAGACCTGACCAGGGGCTCGGCAGTCTGGGAATGGAAACCGGCAGTAGCCTTCCTGGGGGAAGCTTCTGTCGGGAAGCTTCTATCAGACTGATCCGCCTGTTGTCCCTATGCTCTCCTTGGTCACGGCTAAGCAGGCCCTATGGTTGTGCCCTTGGCTCGCTGATCCAGTATCTAAGCAGGCCTGGTGTAGGATCCCCTTTGAAGGGCCCTCATTGTTTGGTAACAGGCTGGATAGCGCCATAGCCCGAACCACGGGTGGGAAATCGGGTTTCCTGCCCCAGGATAGGCGTCTGTTTGGTCAAAAGAAGCCTCATCGCAGAAGACGCAGTACTGAGCGTTCAAGGGGAGCACGCTCTTTCAGGCCTGGCTGAGATTTCAGAAGGAATTGTATCAGAGGTCAGACATCCTTCCAAAAGTCTGCTAAAAGCCAGGCTTCCAGTGGACGAGAACCGGCTAAGTAATTTTGAGATTGGGCCCGCCCAGGTAGATTGGGTGGGAGCGCATCTGCTTCTCTTCCTGGCACGTCTGGGTGGCCTCGGTCTCGGACTACTGGACCTTCAAGACGGTCTCCATAGGCCACACATGGTCCTTCACCAGTACTTCTCCCCTCAGATTTGTCTCCACCCTGCTTCCATGGTCAGAAGGAAAGAAGCAGGTGTTACTGTCCTACATGGATTCACTGATAGTACAAGGACTCGCGGTGCCTGCCCCAAAAGGCAAAGAGTTTCAGGGGGTATATTCCCCTCTCTTTCTGGTGCAGAAGAAAAACAGTCCATGGCACCCCGTGATAAACGTAACTTACCTAAACAATTTTATAAAATACGAAAGATTCAAATGGAGACTTTATCTACAAGAAGCTGTGCAGCCAGGCAATTGGCTAATCTCAATAGACTTAAAAGATGTCTTTTTTTCATGTGCTTGTGGCAGAAGAATTCTACAAATACCTCCTGGTTCAGGGTCGGGCAAGAACATTTACAGATCACTTGCCTTCCTTTTGGGTTGACAACCTCACCCCAAGTCTTTGCAAGAGTTCTTCTGGCTGTAGTGGCCCTCATCAGAACAAAAGGGATACGCTTGTACCACTATCTCGACGACCTCCTGCTACTGTCCCAAGACAAGAAGAAGCTATCGATACACAGAGAGCAGGTTATCACCACACTGCTTGAGCTTGCTTGGCTCCTAAACTTAGAGAAAAGCCACCTGGAACCAGTTCAGTGCCCGATATACCTAGGGACTCAGTTCGATACAGTCGAAAGCATTATCTCTCTGCCAGTGGAGAAGATCCCAGTCATCCGAGTTAGAATCTCATGGGCTCTGAGCTCCTCACGCTTAAAGGCCTCACAGTGCCTAAAAAAGAAAAAAAAAAAAAAAGAAAAAAAATTATCGGCATGATGGTCTCTACGACCCCCATGGTCAAATTGTCCCTGTGGAGGTTATGCCCTTTCCAGACAGGATTTCTCCATCAGTGCAGCTCAGGGGACGGCAATCAGTCCATTCACATAACCTCAATGATGAGGAACAACCTCTTCTGGTGGCTTTAATGCAGAAATCTGCTCACCTGCCACTTCATTGCCCCCTTCTCATGGCTCAGTCATGACCAATGCCAGCGGTGCTGGTTGGGGAGCCCTTTGCTGGTCAGAACTTGCTGAAGGCAAGTGGGATGCACATCTTCACAACCTGGGCTCAAACGTCCTGGAACTACGGGCAGCCTGGTGTGCCCTTCAATTTTTCACTCATCTCCTTTTTACTAAAAATGGACAACACCACAGCAGCCTCTTCAACAGGGCATACGCCTTTTCCCCCGCTTCCGATCATCCTCAGGTTCTTACGGAGACTCCAAGCGGAAGCAGTCAAGGTGGTAGTGATTGCACCTTACTGGCCGAACAGGCCATGGTTTCCCCTCCTGACCCAGCTCAACTTCCGGAACCCAGTGCTTCTTCCTCCCAGGCCGGACCTTATTTCACGGGGGGGCAGTCCTGCAGCTGTGTCCGGCGTCACTAAGACTGATGGTCTGGTTCTTGAGAGGGAAAGGCTGGAATCTTTCAGGTGCGCTTCAAGAGTGATTTTCACCCTCATGAGCTCGAGAAAAGCGAGCATGAATAAAGTCAATGAGAGGATATGGGTCAAGTTCATTGAATCCTCATCTTCTATGGGCAGATCGTTCAAGGATCCAGGAGTCCAGGATATCCTCAGCTTCTTCGGCCTAGATCTGTCTCTTTCCATCAGCTCTCTCAGAGTTCAAGTCTCAGCTCTGTCAGCCTTCTCCGGAACATCATGGGCAGTTCACCCTTTAATTCGTCAGTTCTTCCTTGGGGCAACTAGACTCAGGCCCCAAAGAAGACCAAGATTCCCCAAATGGGATCTTCCTCTTGTTCTTGACTCGCTGACTGGTCTCAGTACTGCAGGATCCGCTCCGCTTTCTATCAAAGATTTTTCTGCAAAGTTGCCTTCCTAGCTGCCATCACTTCGGCCAAAAGGGTTTTCGGAGATCGGGTCCTTGAGTCATTGTGAACCTTTCCTGACTTTCTTTCTGGACCGGGTGGTCCTCATCCCTATATGCTCGGCTCAAACCCAAAAGTTACTTCAGTGTTCCATGAGAACCAAGAAATTGTCCTACCTACATTCAGGACCCCGGGGTCCTCTGAAGTCCCTCCTCTGGACGTGGGCGAAATGCTGAAGGAATACCTGCAAGTTGATTCCTCCTTTAGACGCTCTGACTACCTGTTTATCTTACACTCAGGCAGGAACAGAGGGAAGCGAGCTTCGTCCAGAACAATTGCAGCCTGGATCGTCCAGTCCATCCAGCAAACTTATAGAGCTAAGGGTTTGGCTCCTCTGGAGGCGGTGATGGCACATCCCACCAGGGGTATGGCGGCTTTGTGGGCAGCAGCCCGGCATGTGGCACCAGACTTCATCTGTAAAGCGGCCTCTTTGGCCTTTATTAATACCTTTATGTCACATTATTGCATAGAGCCTGCATCTCTATCTTCTGTGAGCTTTGGTTTAAAAGTCCTGTCAGTTGATGAGGTAAATTAAATTTCTTTTGATCAGAATACCCACCCGTGTGGACTGGCTAGTTATTTCCCAAACGTAGTCTGCCATGGAGTCTGTCAGGAAAACGGAAAATTTATTATCAATACTTACCATAATTTTCCTTTCCTGATGGGTGGGAACTCCGTGTGCCATGGAGTCCATCAGGAAAGGAAAATTACGGTAAGTATTGATAATAAATTTTTCCTTTCCAGATGGACTCCATGGCAGACTACGTGTGGGTTAACCCCGCCTCCTCTCCAATGCTATAGGACCCCACTCTCATAAATGTGAGCTTACCACTAGAGACTGCGTTCCGTAACTAGCCAACTCTTTGACCGATGGATGGAAACTCTGTTTGCCATGGAGTCCATCAGTGAAAGAGTTGGCTAGGTACGGAACGCAGTCTCTAGTGGTGAGCTCAAATTTATGAGAGTGGGGTCCTATAGCATTGGAGAGGAGGCGGGGTTAACCCACACGTAGTCTGCCATGGAGTCCATCAGGAAAGGGAAATTACGGGAAGTATTGATAATACATTTTCAGTTTTTTATCTTTCGCTTTAAAAAAAGGTCATGGCATTCCTCCAAGGCCATAGAGTAGAGAGTTAACTCTTTGATTGACTATGGGAATAGAGGGCCACACCATTGGATTGTTTCTCAGGTGAACCGGGAGAAACGGTAAGCCCGCCACTTTGGAAACCATTCCAGCGGCTTGTGAGTGGCTCAAACAGGTTTTATGAGAAAGCCGTACCGGGGTCAAGGCCGATATCTTCATCCATAATCCCTGTAGACCACTTGCCAACTGCAAGGTATGTACACTTACCGGCCACTTTATTAGGTACACCTGTACAATGGCTTGGTAACAAGTAAATTACTAATCAGCCAATCACATGGCAGCAACTCAATCAATTTAGACATCTAGACTTGGTGAAGACAACTTGCTGAAGTTCAAACCGAGCATCAGAATGGGGAAGAAACGGGATTGAAGCGACTTTGAACGTGGCATGGTTGTTGGTACCACACGTGCCAGTCTGAGTATTTCTGGGATTTTCACCTACAACCATCTCTCGCATTTACAGAGAATGGTGGGGAAAAGAGAAAATATCCAGTGAGCGGCAGTTGTGTGGAGGAAAATGCCTTGTTGAGGTCAGAGGAGAATGGGCAGACTGGTTCCAGATGATAGAAAGGCAACAGTAACTCAAATAACCACTCGTTACACCCAAGATTAGGGATGAGCCGAACACCCCCCGGTTCGGTTCGCACCAGAACCTGCGAACGGACCGAAAGTTTGCACGAACGTTAGAACCCCATTGACGTCTATGGGACTCGAACGTTTGAAATCAAAAGTGCTCATTTTAAAGGCTAATTTGCATGGTATTGTCCTAAAAAGGTTTTGGGGACCCGGGTCCTACCCCAGGGGACATGTATCAATGCAAAAAAAACTTTTAAAAACGGCCGTTTTTTCGGGAGCAGTGATTTTAATGATGCTTAAAGTAAAAAAAAAAAAAGTGAAATATTCCTTTAACCACTTGACAACTGGGCACTTAAACCCCCTTAATAACCAGACCAATTTTCAGCTTTTGGTGCTCTCACATTTTGAATGACAATTACTCAGCCATGCAACACTGTATCTATATGAAATTTTTGTCCTTTTTTTCACACAAATGGAGCTTTCTTTTGGTGGTATTTAATCACCGCTGGGTTCTTTATTTTTTGCGCCGTAAAAGAAAAAAGACCGAAAAATCTGTAAAAAAATGCATTTTTCTTCATTTCTATTATAATATTTTGCAAATTAGTAATTTTTCTTCATATATTTTGGCCAAAATTTATACCGCTACATATCTTTGGTAAAATTAACCCAAATCGGTGGATATTATTTGGTCTTTGTGAAAGTTATAGAGTCCAAAAGCTATGGTGCGAATATCTGAAAATTGATCACACCTGAAGTACTGACGGCCTATCTAATTTCTTGAGACCCTAACATGCCAGAAAAGTACAAATACCCCCCAAATGACCCCTTTTTGGAAAGAAGACATTCCAAGGTATTTAGAAAGATGCATGGTGAGATTTTTGAAGTTGTCATTTTTTCCCACAATTCTTTGCAAAATCAAGGTTTTTTTTTTTACTTTTTTTTTTACTTTTTTTTTTTTCCCACAAAATTGTCATATTAGCAGGTTATTTCTCACACACCGCATATGCATACCACAAATTACACCCCAAAACACATTCTGCTATTACTCCCGAGTACGGCGATACCACATGTGTGAGACTTTTACACAGCGTGGCCACATACAGAGGCCCAACATGCAGGGGAGCACCTTCAGGCGTTCTGTAGCTTCCAGGCCAATTCTGACATTTCTCTCCTACATGTAAAAATCATCATTTATTAGCTAGAAAATTACATAGAACCCCAAAACATTATATATGTTTTTTTAGCAAAGACCCTAGAGAATACAATGGCGGTCGTTGCAACTTTTTATCTCGCACGGTATTTGCGCAGCAATTTTTTTAACGCGTTTTTTTTGGGAAAAAAACTGTTTTGTGCTTTACAAAAACCAAAACAGTAAAGTTAGCCTAATGTTTTTGCATAATGTGAAAGATGAAGTTATACTGAGTAAATAGATACCCAACATGTCACCTTTCAAAATTGCACGCGCTTGTGGAATGGCGCCAAACTTTGCTACTCAAAAATCCCCATAGGCGACGCTTTAAAATTTTTTACTGGTTACATGTTTTGAGTTACAGAGGAGGTCTAGGGCCAAAATTATTACTCTCGCTCTACCGATCGCAGCGATACCTCACATGTGTGGTTTGAACACGGTTTTCATATGTGGGCGGGACTTACGTATGCGTTCGCTTCTGCATGCGAGCACGCAGGGACAGGGGCGCTTTAAATTTTTTTTTTTTTTTTTTTATTGTTCATTTTACTTTATTTATTTTAGTTTGATGCTTTTTTCCAAAAAAAAAAAATTTTGACCACTTTTATTCCTATTACAAGGAATATAAACATCCTTGTAATAGGAATATGGCATGACAGGTCCTCTTTACAGTGAGATATGGGGTCAATAAGACCCCACATCTCACCTCTAGGCTGGGAAGCCTTAAATAAAAAAAAAATAAACGATCCTGGCTTCGATCGTAGCGGTGAGTCGGTAGAAGCGCGGGAGGGGGGGACATCCCCTCTCGCCTCCCGTAAGAACGATCAAGCAGTGGAACAGCTGCTATGATCGTTCTCATGGTGTAGGGAATCGCCGGCTGAAAAAGCCGATATCTGAATGATGCCTGTAGCTGCAACCATCATTCAGATATCTCCGCACAAAGTCAAGGACGTTGTATGACGGCCGGTGGGCGGGAAGTGGTTAAAACGCATTTTTTTTTTTAACACAAAGTTGTCCATTTATACAATATTTCTACCACATAACATGTACATACCAAAAATGACACCCCAAAATAGATTCCCCTGCTCCTCCTGAGTACGGCGATACCACATGTGTGAGACTTCCACAGCCTGGCCACATACAGAGGGCGAGTACAGCTGAGCATGGCTCAGCATGGCAGGGTATTGCGGGGTATGGCGGAGTATGGCGGAGTATGGCGGAGTATGGCGGAGTATGGCGGGGTATTGCAGGGTATGGCAGAGTATGGCGGGGTATTGCGGAGTATGGCGGGGTATTGCGGAGTATGGCGGGGTATTGCGGAGTATGGCGGGGTATTGCGGGGCATGGCAGAGTATGGCGGGGGCATGGCAGAGTATGGCGGGGGCATTGCAGAGTATGGCGGGGGTATTGCGGGGGAATTGCAGAGTATTGCACAGCATTGCAGAGTATTGTGGGGGCATTGCAGAGTATTGTGGGGGTATTGCAGAGTATTGTGGGGGTATTGCAGAGTACTGCACAGCATTGCAGAGTATTGTGGGGGTATTGCAGAGTATTGTGGGGGTATTGCAGAGTATTGTGGGGGTGTTGCAGAGTATTGTGGGGGTGTTGCAGAGTATTGCACAGCATTGCAGAGTATTGTGGGGGTATTGCAGAGTATTGTGGGGGTATTGCAGAGTATTGTGGGGGTGTTGCAGAGTATTGCACAGCATTGCAGAGCGTTAGGGATGGCTGAGCAGGGATGGATGGATGCCTGGATGTCTCTGTGCAGCGCTATGGGCACTACACATACAGCCCACAGCGCTGCAGACATCCATCCATCCGCCTCTCCGGTCACTGTGTACCGATCGGTACACAGGCGGGGAGGAGAGGGGGAGGAGAGGAACCGGCGTCATCAGATGACGCCGGTCTGTTTACATGTGATCGCGCCGTCATTTGACGGCGCGATCACATGGTAAACGGCCGCGATCAGCGGCCATTTACCGGGATCCGTGATGGTCACGGATGTGTTCGGGTGCGCGCCCCAGGGGGCGCGCGAGAGGGGAATTCTGGGAGGACGTCATAGTATGCCCTCCCAGAGTTATCCAACCGCCCTGCAGCCGTCATTCGGCTATGGGCCGGTTGGTAAGTGGTTAAATATCATACCTGGGGGGTGTCTATAGTATGCCTGTAAAGTGACGCGTGTTTCCCGTGTTTAGAACAGTCCCTGCACCAAATGTCATTTTTAAAGGAAAAAATCTCATTTAAAACTGCTTGCGGGTTTAATGTAATGTCGGGTCCTGGCAATATGGATGAAAATCAGTGAGACAAACGGCATGGGTACCCCCCAGTCCATTACCAGGCCCTTTGGGTCTTGTATGGATATTAAGGGGAACCCCGCACCCAAATTAAAATAAGGAAAGGTGTGGGGCCACCAGGCCCTATATACTCTGAACAGCAGTATACAGGCGGTGCAAACAAGACAGGGACTGTAGGTTTGTTGTTAAGTAGAATCTGTTTGTAATTTTGAACGGGTACATTTTTAAAGCGTTTAGCTCCAGCCAAAAAATCTTTTTTAAGCTTTTTGGAAAACATAGGGAAGGGTTATCACCCCTGTGACATTTGTTTTGCTGTCTGTACTCCTCTTCAGAAGATTTCACCTCACTTTTTGTCCCAATGAAAAATGTTTTTTGAAAATTTGGGTTTTTTGTGGAACAAGGATTGGAAAGCATCAGTGGAAAGGAGAAATTGTTTTCCCATATTAACTCTTACAGGAGAGAATTTCCCTTCCTAGGGGTAGATTTCATCTCACTTCCTGTTGTCTCCTTCCGTTTGCAAGTAGGAGTCGTTTGTAAGTTAGATGTTTGAAAGTAGGGTCCTGCCCTATATACTCAGCAGAAATTTGGGCCTTAGGTGTTGCTGTGGCCACAACACTGTAAGCCCTCTTAGGGCAAAGCTGTGAAATATTAGATCAAGAATTGTAATTACATGCCCCTGTTGAACAGGAGCTGAAAAATTAGGCCTTAGGCACTGGTGCTGGTGCCACAACACTGCAACCCCTTACAGACACTCTAGTTGGAACGCAGGAACGAGCCCTGCTGCAAAGTATTGCATCAAAAATTGTAATTACACGCCCCTGTTAGACAGGGGCAGAAAAATTGGGCCTTAGGCACTGGTGCTGGTGCCACAACACTGCAACCCCTCACAGACACTCTAGTTGGAATGCAGGAACGAGCCCTGCTGCAAAGTATTGCATCAAAAATTGTAATTACACGCCCCTGTTAAACAGGGGCTGAAAAATTGTGCCTTAGGCACTGGTGGTGGCGCCCAGAACCAAAAATGTTCTTACAAGCTATCAGCGTGATGATTGAGGAGGAAGAGGATAATTACTCAGGGATAGTCACTCAGCATCAGCATAGGCAGTCTTTGAAGGGATCTGAGATTTCAAAAAAAATTATTCGGTTACATCAGCATCAGGTGCTTGGTAGCTGGTGGTGATCCAAGACTGATTCCTTTTTATGAAGGTCAGCCGATCGACCGAGTCGGTGGACAGACGCACCCTGTGATCGGTTACCACGCCTCCAGCAGCACTGAATGTGCGTTCCGAAAGAACGCTGGATGCAGGACTGGCCAGTAGCTCAATTGCATACTGTGCAAGCTCTGGCCAGTGATCCATCCTCAAGACCCAGTAACCCAGAGGATTTTCGGTGGGAAAGGTGTCCAAGTCAGATCTTGCCCCTAGGTATTCCTGCACCATGTAAAACAGACGCTGGCGATGGTTGCTGGAACCGATCATACCTTGGGGCTGCGGACCAAAAAATTGTCTGAACGCATCGGTCAGACGGCCACCTTCTCCACCGCTCCTTCTTTGACTGACCGAAGCCTCAGCAACACGTTGTCCAGAAACAGGAGTTTGTAACCTCCCAGTCTCTGGGAACGCATTGCACAGACCTTTCTGCAAGGCCTCCCAAAGATGTTTCATTCTCTGCTCCCTCTGCGATGGCAAGATAAGGTCCGCAACCTTACCCTTGTAACGTGGATCAAGGAGGGTTGCCAGCCAGTATTGGTCCTTCTCCTTGATACCACGAATACGAGGATCCTTACGCAGGCTTTGCAGGATCAGGGAGGCCATGCAGCGTAGGTTTGCTGAGGCATTCGGTCCGGAGTCCTCTGGGTCACTAAGGACGACAACGTCCGCAGCCACCTCCTCCCAGCCACGTACAAGTCCATGTGTTTCTTGGGACTGATCCCTTAAAGACTGCTGCTGATGCTGAGTGCCAGGCTCCACCTCCATACTGACACAATCTTCCTCCTCCTCCTCCTCGTCCTCTTCCTGTGTGATCGGCGAACACGCAGGAACACTGTCTGGATAAAGGGGGCCTTGAGAGCTAAGGAAGTCCTCCTCTTCCTGCCTCTGTTCTGCCTCAAGTGCCCTGTCCATTATTCCATGCAGCGTGTGCTCCAACAGGTGGACAAGGGGGACAGTGTCACTGATGCTGTCAGGAAATGTTCCATCCGCTGGTAAGACCTGTTATTTGGCATGCAGTACTGAGGTCCACCAGCAGGTGTCTCCTGGCAGTTTGGAACTGTCAGGAGAGCTTTTCCCTGTTAATAGTATATCATCTTTGGGCCGCAGTACTGGCGTCCACCAGCGGATGGATCCTGGCAGTGTGGAGCAGACAGTACCTCCTACAATCAGGTGTCACTTGAGGCCAATCACAGGCCTATAAATACCTGGCAAACATTCACATGTTTGCCTTGATTTCTTCATTGCCTCCTGACCTGCTAGCAATCTGATCCTGTGCCCTAAACCCTGATCCTGTCTCGGACCCTTTCCTGTCCCACCTGTTACCTTGCATCCCTGCCTGCAGTCTGACCCATCCATCCCTCTCCCTGTCCTGTGTTCCATACCCCATCTGCTGACTTCCCTGTGTATGACCTTGGCCTGGCTTACGTTTTTGTCTCTGGAACATCCCCTGTCCATCTGCTGATCTGCTGTGTATGACCCTGGCCTGGCTATTGTTTATGAACCTGGTATTTCCCATTTATTGCACTTTTCTGTCTGTTGTTATTTGTGGGTCTCTGTCTGTGGTTGGTTATTGCACTGTGTCATATTGGAGTTGGTTGTTATTTATTACTCACTTTCCTTAATAAATACATATATTTTCACTTATATACGTTTGGTGTCCTCTGTCGCAGATCACACGGTTCTGGTCACACCTGCTCATGACAGATGCATGCATTGTCACTGCTCACCATCCTCGTGGCCTCCTCGAATGGTAACAGGACAGTGCATGCATCCCTGATCATGGCCCACTGGCGTGGGGAAAAAAAACCAAGCTCCCCTGACCCTGTCCTGGTGCCATAGTCGCACAGGTACTCATTGATGGCCCTCTGCTGCGTGTGCAGCCGCTGCAGCATGGCCAACGTTGAGTTCCACCTGGTGGGCATGTCACAGATTAGGCGGTTCTTGGGCAGGTTAAACTCCTTTTGGAGGTCCGTCAGCCGAGCACTGGCATTATATGACCGGCGGAAATGCACACAGACTTTCCTGGCCTGCCTCAGGACATCCTGTAAGCCCGGGTACCTGCCCAAGAACCGCTGCACCACCAAGTTAAGGACGTGAGCCAAACAGTGCACATGGGTCATTTGTCCCTGTCGGAGGGCAGAGAGGAGGTTGGTGCCATGGTCGCAAACCACCATTCCTGCCTTAAGTTGGCGTGGCGTCAACCACCTCTGAACCTGCCCCTGCAGAGCTGACAGAACCTCTGCCCCAGTGTGGCTCCTGTCCCCCAAGCACACCAGCTCAAGCACCGCATGGCATCTTTTGGCCTGCGTACTTGCGTAGCCCCTTGAACGACTATGGAGCACCGCTGGTTCCGAGGAAGAGGCCATGGAGGAAGAAGAAGAGGAGGGGGTGGAGAAGAGAGGTGTGTCACAATCAGCATTTTGGAGGCGTGGTGGCGGAACAACCTCCAACACTACTGCACCTTGTCCTGCATCCTTCCCAGCTGCCAGCAGAGTCACCCAATGTGCCGTGAAACTTAGGTAACGTCCCTGTCCATGCCTGCTGGACCATGAGTCAGCGGTAATATGCACCTTACCGCTGACCGCCCTGTCCAGCGAGGCATGGACATTGCCTTCCACATGCCGGTAGAGAGCCGGAATCGCCTTCCGTGAGAAAAAGTGGCGTTTGGGTACCTGCCACTGAGGAACCGCACATTCCACAAACTCATGGAAGGGGGCAGAGTCTACCAACTGAAAAGGCAGCAGTTGAAGTGCTAGCAATTTTGCCAAGCTAGCATTCAACCGCTGGGCATGTGGGTGGCTGGGAGCAAACTTCTTTCGGCGGTGTAGCAGCTGGGGCAGGGAAATTTGCCTGGTACAATCTGACGTCGGTGTACCAAAAGCAGATTGCCCACAAGTACTTGGCTGTGACACACCTAATTCTACACCTTCATTCCTCTCACTGCAGGTCTCAGAGAGGACTGGAGGTCTAGTGGGGTTGGAAATCTCAGCTGATGAGGAGCAAGGAGAGATCCTCTTTGTTCTTTGGTGTGGGTCTTTTAGATACGCTTGCCAACGAACTGCATGGCAGGTCAACATATGTCTGGTCAAGCATGTGGTACCCAAGCGGGAGATGTTTTGGCCACGTGAGATACGCTTGAGACATATGTTGCAAATAGCAGCGGTGCAATCTGATGCACTCGTCTCAAAAAAGGCCCACACCAAAGAACTTTTTGAATAACGCGCAGAGACTGCAGCGCCCTGCACATGTGGAGCTTTGGGGTGTGATGCAGTCAATGTGCTGCCCTTAGGCTGGCCCCTGGAGGGCATCCTGCCTCGTTGGTGATGTGCCGCCTCCTCCTCCTCCTCCTCCTCCTCCTCCTCCTCTCTCCTATCAGGCACCCACGTTGAGTCAGTGACCTCATCATCCCCTCCCTCCTCATCACTGGAGCAAACCTGGCAGTATGCTGCAGCAGGGGGAGCATGACTGCCAGATTGCTGTCCTTCTTGGGCACCCCCTCTGTCCGTGCTCATGTTACTGCCTTCATCGAGCTCAGTATCATCATCAGAGCCTTCCAAACGCTGGGCATCCTCCTGGAGCATGTACCCAACACTGTGGTCAAACAGTTCGAGGGAATCCTCAGGAGGACATGGTGGAGCTAGGGAAGGAGTCACTGATGACATTGAGCTGAGGGAAGAGGCCGCTGCTTTGCCAGACAAAGCACCCTGGGCATGGGTGAGAGAGGATGAGGAGGATGAGGACGGCTTGGTCATCCACTCGACCAAGTCTTCCGCATGTTGCGGCTCAACACGGCCAGCTGCCGAAAAAAAGGCCAAGCGTGTCCCATGGCCACGTGCTGATGAGGATGCACCGTCTCCACGACCAGCACTAGACACAGAGCCTGCTTGCCCTCTCTTATTGGCTTGTGACTGTCTGCCTCTCCTTCTTGGCCTTCCAGACATACTAATGGCCTGTAGCTGCACTAAGCTGGGATAGAACACCTGTAATTTTCTTCAGGTAGCTTTATATACTGTAACCAGACAAGCCTGCCTGTCAGTAGGAAGATAACAGGAACGGATCTAGCTGAACACTGTGAGCAGGACGCACTGTACTAAATGTAAATAGTCTAGAAGATAACAGGAACGGATCTAGCTAAACTGAATACAGTGTATATATATATATGCAACACCTGGGATGCATATATATATACACAATACACTGTAAGTGCAGCTAACTGACTGACTGTTCTGCCTAATCTATCTAACTCAAATCAAATGACACTGTCTGTCTCTCTCTCTCTCTCTCTCTCTCTCAATGAACGCCGGAACACACACTACACAGGGCCACCGTGCAGGCGGCCTTATATAGTGTGGGGCGTGTACTAAGTCCCCTGAGCCATAATTGGCCAAAGCCTCCTTGGCTTTGGCCAATTACGGCTCTCTGTTCAGGCGGCGCTGTGATTGGCCAAGCATGCGGGTCATAGTGCATGCTTGGCCAATCATCAGCAAGCAATGCACTGCGATGCCGCAGTGAATTATGGGCCGTGACGCGCCACACGAATTTGCCGCGAACGGCCCATATCGTTCGCAATTCGGCGAACGGGCGAACAGCCGATGTTCGAGTTGAACATGGGTTCGACTCGAACACGAAGCTCATCCCTACCCAAGATATGCAGAATACTATCTCTGAATGCACAACACATCCAACCTTAGAGCAGATGGGCTACAGCAGCAGAAGACCACACCAGGTGCCACTCCTGTCAGCTAAGAGCAGGACACTGAGGCTACAATTGGCACAGGATCACCAAAATTGGACAATAGAGGATTGGAAAAACATTGCCTGGTCTGATGGGTCTGGATTTCAGCTGCGACATTCAGATGGTGGGGTCAGAATTTGGTGCATGGATCCATCCTGCCTTGTATCACCGGTTCAGGCTGGAGGTGGGGGTGTAATGGTGTGGGGGGATTTGCACACTTTGGGCCCCTTAGTACCAATTTAACATGGTTTAATCACCACGGGCTACCTGAGTATTTTTACTGACCATGTCCATCCCTTTATGACTACAGTGTCCCCATCTTCTGATGGCTCCTTCCAGCAGGATAATGCTCCATGTCACAAAGCTCCAATCATCTCACCACTGGACAATGAGGTCCCTGTCCTCCAATGGCCTCCACACTCACCACATCTCATCCAATAGAACACCTTTGGGAGGTGGGGGAACGGGAAAATGGCATCATGGATGGGCAGCCGACATATCTGCAGCAACTGTGTGATGCTATCATGTCACTATGGAGCAAAACCTCTGAGGAACATTTCCAACACATTGATGTATCTATGCCACCAAGAATGAAGGCAAAAGGGGGTCCAACCCGGGACTAGCAAGGGGGACCTAATAAAGGTGGTGAATGGAGGTGAGTGTAGATGTATTGCGGTTGGTAAGTGGTGAATACAATTCCCGTTTTCTGAGGTCAGTAAAGTTGGGATCACACGAGTACAACTTCATTTCCAGTTTTTTAGAATTACAGAATTTAGGGGGTGAAAACATGGAGGGGAGAGGGGGGGTGACATTCTGTATCGTCGCATACTGCTGGTTCTATATATAATAAATCCTGTACATTAATAATAACATAACCTCCCATCACACACCTCTGAAAAGCAATCCGACCACGGATGGTGTGTCATCATGGAGAGAGGTAAGTGTCCGTGTTCCTGTACTCTGTAATACATATCATTGCTATTCTCTGTACAGGAGGGGGGAGGGGGAGGTCCTCTTTCTATTTTCTCCTCGTCCTCCCTAACCCATGCTGGAGGTCTTCCTCCCACCTACCTTGTGTAGGGAGATGGACTCACCTAACTCCCCATCCAGATCCTTCATCACCAATTCTGGGTGGGAGGACCCCTGATCCAACACTGTGATTCCCCCCTCTGATATCACAGCCCCCCGTTGTCCCCCCTCTGATGATGTCACCCTCTTCTGGATCCTGAGAGGACCCCACTGCAGCCCATCCAATAGGAAGTGTTCATGTCAGGCAGGCACTCACATGGACACCTGAAGAAGGACCCCAAGCCAGGAAGTACACAGAAGAGGAGGAGACTCGGGCCGGATTGTCATGTGGCCTCGGCTACAGGTAAGTACAAAGGGCGGTGTACACAGGGACACCATGACTTTTCAGGATTTATGGGGATGGGAGGCGGTGTGGAGAGGACATCATACAATGAGACGTCATCGTGTCATTATATTACAGGAAGTGAGGGAGATTTTACACCCGAGGGCATATCCCCTCCCCCTTCCCCTCCTCCTCCTAAGAGACAGAGTAGAGGCTGAAGGAGAAACCTCTGTGGAGATCAGGATCATAGCTCCCAACTGTCCCTGATTTCGGGGGACTGTCCCTTATTCGAATCAATGTCCCTCTTTCATCCTCATTTCTCCCTTATTTTGATCTGATCCATATAAATTGTATATAAAATGCACTTTTTATCTTTCAAAAAGTGTTCCCTGTGCTGAACCTTTCATCCAAAATTCTAAATTGCTGCATTTGTAACTTTCAAAAGCCAATATAAAGGAATAGTAGTGGTAAAAAAAAAGAACTTGTGGTTTTAACAAATAATTTATTTGTGTAATTCTCCGTTAAGGGGGGCGTGGTAGGGGGTGTGTCCTATGACTACATACTGTTGCTAATAGGTGTCCCTCATTCCCAGTTCCAAAAGTTGAGAGGTGTGCAGGATGGGGGGCAATGTGGGGTCACTATAAAGAGAGGAGAACCATGGGAGACAATTTGGGCCTGCTATTGTAGGGGGAAGGGGAACCATTAGGGACAATGTGGGGTCAATATGGGGGAAGGGGAACCATGAGGGACAATGTGGGGTCACTATTGGGGAAGGGGAACCATGGAGGGACAATGTGGGGTCATTAGAGGGGAAGGGGAACCATGGGAGACAATGTGGGGTCTTTGTGGGGAAAGGGGAACCATGGGAGACAATGTGGAGTCACTATGAGGAGAGGAGAACCACCGGAGACAATTTGGAATCCCTATTGAAGGGGAACCATAAGGGACAATGTGGGGTCACTATGGGGGAAGGGGAACCATTGGAGACAATGTGGAGTCACTATGAGGAGAGGAGAACCACCGGAGACAATTTGGAATCCCTATTGTAGGGGGAAGGGGAACCATGAGGGACAATGTGGGGTCACTATGGGGGAAGGGGAACCATGGAGGGACAATGTGGGGTCATTGTGGGGGAAGGGGAACAATGAGGGACAATGTAGGATCACTGTGGGTGTAGGGGAACAAGGAGGGACAATGTAGGGTCACTGTGGGGGAAGGGGAACCATGGGAGGCAATGTGGAGTCACTATGAGGAGAGGAGAACCACCAGAGACAATTTGGAATCCCTATTGTAGGGGGAAGGGGAACCATGAGGGACAATGTGGGGTCAATATGGGGGAAGGGGAACCATGGGAGACAATGTGGGGTGGAAAGAGAACAATGAGGGACAATGTGGGGTCACTATGGGGGAAGGGGAACCATGAAGGGACAATGTGGGGTCATTATGGGGGAAGGGGAACCATTGGAGACAATGTGGGGTCACTATGGGGGAAGGGGAATCATGAAAGGACAATGTGGGGTCATTATGGGGGAAGGGGAACCATTGGAGACAATGTGGGGTCACTATGGGGGAAGGGGAACCATGGAGGGACAATGTGGGGTGGAAGGGGAACCATGAGGGACAATGTTGGGTCACTATGGGGGAAGGGGAATCATGGAAGACAATGTGGGGTGGAAGGAGAACAATTAGGGACAATGTGGGGTCACTATGGGGGGGGGGGGCAGTACAGGGAACACAGGAAATGGTTTACAAGTGAGATATTGGGGGGATTCTGGGACATAAAACTATTTATTTTGACTCTTCCAATACTATGTTAGTTAGTATTAGGAGGACACACCCTAAACCTTCCATTCAGTGTGTATGGGATCGGGCAGATCCTTGTACTATGTAGATGATGGAAGATGGAAAGGAGATTGTACAATCAGATTGTATAGTGTATGGTTACCTTTAGGACTCATTCACACCAACAGTTAATCTGACCATACACTGGGAGATTTTCAAATGAACTTGTGTACAAAACTTCCCATCAGTACATCCGATGACTCAAATGATGAATGTCTTTCAAATTTTACTTTATCCACTTCACGACCGCACTTTGCTGAATGACAGCTCCGGCGTGGCCGTACTTTCCCGGAAGGCCATCACATGAGGTTCTTGTGCTCCCCGCGGGCCGCCTGCAGCACATGTTGGCAGTGATCTGGGTCCTCGGGACGCAGCCGATTACAGATCAGGGTTAAGAGCCAATCACAGCTGATCATGGTGTAAACTGGCTTTTCCTGGTTATCGGCAATCCTCTCCTCACACTGACAGCGAGTGAGGAGAGGAGATCTGAAAACAGGCAAATCCACACAGGGGACATCTACACTGTCAATCAGTGCCCACCAGTGTCTCCCTTTAGTTAAGGAGAAAAGTTATTTATTTACAAAGAAAAAACTAAGAAAAACGTTTCTTTCAAAATCGTCAGTCTTTTTCGTTGGTTTAGATTGGAAGGAGATTGTAGTAGTTGTAGCACCGTCCTAGGTAGCTGCTAGAAGAGAGAATAGTTTTTGGTCTTTCTGCTTACTAGGAAGATGGTCAGGTAAAACGTAGAGTGCTTTCTGCCTACCAGGGAGCGTGATCTATTGGTTAGGTCTGCTCATTGTGCTCAGGTGCAGCTCAGCTTGTTTTGGCTGTCCCTCACTGGTCCAAAGGGAGGCATATTGGACAGTGGAAGGGGGCCTGACAAGTGAGTGCACAGGCTTTGGTACAGTCCTGGCAATTGGCAGAGGAAAAGTGCCTCATTGCTTGCTGGGATACTGTATTTAAGCCCCGGGCACATGTGCCCAGAGTTATGCCGCGTACACACGATTGGATTTTCCAACGGGAAATGTTGGATGTGAGCTTGTTGTCGGAAAGTCCAACCGTGTGTATGCTCCATCGAACATTTGCTGTCAGACTTTCCGCCAACAAATGTTGGCAAGCAGGTTCTCACATTTTCAGCCAACAAAACTTTGTTGTCAGAAAGTCCGATTGTGTGTACACAAGTCCATCGGACAAAAGTTCACACATGCTCGGAATCAAGCAGAAGGGGCCGCACTGGCTATTGAACTTCATTTTTCTCGGCTCGTTGTACGTCTTGTACATCACCGCATTCTCACGGTCGGATTGTTGGCCAACATTTGTGTGACCGTGTGTATGCAAGACAAGTTTGAGCCAACAACCTTCAAACAAAAATCCACGGTTTTGTTGGCGGAAAATCCGATCGTGTGTACTGGGCATTAGTTGAGCCGAGGAACAGAGTCCAGAAGGAAGGGGGGCGGCTGCCCTCTCCTCCTGGGTGGTCAACCCAGGGGACTAGAGAGAGAGAGAAAGTGAACCCAGAGGTCCTGCAGAGCTGACTGGAAGGGAGACATCAGGAAGGACCTTATTCTGCCTACTGTGAGTACAGATCTGTGTCTTTGGGGCCTGTTAGGTGAGGGCCGCCCCCTTCAGGTAGAAGAGTCAGTGGACGGATGTCAGGAAAGGGAATGCTAGAGAATAGCCTGAAGATAATGTAGTGCATCAAGTCTGCCGCTAGTGAGAGCAAGAAGACTTAATTCCTCCATACATGTGGCTGTATGGTTAAAGCAGTGAGACTGCTTCCACAAGTAATTTGGTGGGGTCAAGTGAGAGTTGTCCTTATCCATTGTAAACAGTTCCAGTCAGTTGGAGTATCCCACTCATCCCTTCTCCCATCCAAGTTCCAAAATAAAATACAAAACCCCAAATACCCTGGACTGGTCATTGAGTAACGAGCAAGCGGGCTAAGGGTGGGACGAGTTGAAATCCCTAGCAACCAAGTGGGAACTCTTCGTACCCAGCTGCTGGTAACCAGAGAGAGGCCTAAGAAGTCAACACTCAGCAAGCCCTACTGAGACATTTGGGGGCTCGTCCGGGATGTCTTTCTGAGTTACAGCAGTGGTTGCTACTGGCAATGGCCGAACATGTACCCAAGAAACGCTATGTCTTCTCAAGTGGAGGAAAGTGATGTCTGCTTCACAGTCAGCGCATGGGGGATTGTGTCTGTACATGTGCGGAAAAGGAAATGTCGGCCATGCAGCTAGCAACAGCGGGACAGTTTCCAGCAGCAGTGAGAGATCTGGGCTGGCATGTGAGCAAGAGAATGCAGCCAGAGCTCAAGTATCGGCAGATGAGTGTGTGTCCGTGGCAGGGAACACAATCTGCATTACAGCACCATTCATGGAAGCTGAGCAGCGTGAAGGGTTACTGTACCACGTGGGAGGGAGCGTGCTAAAGATATCTGCCTAGCACGAGGAGCCACCGCCAGAGAGTCAGCTAGTCTGGGGCTGCTCACAGGCCATCAATCAGAGGCGGAGAAGAGAGCTACAATGTCACTTCCACCTTCAGGTGTAGCTGCAGAGGAGACACGTGCGAGGAGTAGCAAGATGGCGGGTACCGGATGCAATCGCCAAGGCCGCTGACAAGAGGAGACCCCCAGCCCTCCTGTACCGGGCCCGGCCCATCAGAAAGGGGACTCCCAAATTATGGGAACTATACTAATTCTACAATCAGGTCCCATGTAGTGGGGGGAAGCAGAAAGCAAACTATTTAAACACTTTCGGGAGTAGTCTGCAGCCGCATGTCCAGATGATTACATTACACAAGTTTCAGTCTCTTCTATATCAATACAACGGCTGGGACTTGTGTAATGTAAACGTCTGGACATAAGGGTGCAGACCACTCCCAAAAGTGTTTAAATTGTTTGCCTTCTTCTCCTGGATGTCCAACTCAGTGCCCAGGAGGAAGGAGTGGAGGTTTTAGAGGAGCTCAGCTTCTGGCCGGTCCTCAGGCTCCCAGCTCCAGCAGGTCCAACCCCCCCATCAGGAGGAGCACTGCATGAGGACTCCAGATAAAAGAAGCCAGCAGGTCCAGGTGCTTGTGAAGTTGGGGGGGAGGTGGAGACTGGGCCCGGGCTCTGAGCATAAGGTTGGCCATACTGAATACTGCTCTCTCACATATCTAAAAGATTGCGGGTATTCCCTGTGCACAGAGTGAGTCTTTTCACTGCTGTACTTTCTACTGCGTTAATATACAGTATTAAATGCTGCCACAGTAACCACATGGTTGGAGTGACGCTTCTAAGGGGCATTATTGCTGTGTATTAGTGCATGCTTGTGTTAGCTGCTGAAGAGTTATCCACAGTGGATCACTTTTCAGTGGATTTTTGCTAGGTGGTGGGGAAGCAATAAATTGCTCCCAATTTAATCTATAAAAACCCGTTCCTTGCTTGTTCCTTGCAAGTGGTATGGGTCATTTTTGGCCATCAAATGTGACACGGGAGATAATTTTTGTATACCCCTATTTTCTACCTTCTCCTGTCACTCCCTCCTGACAATTGCACTCTGTATGCTACATACTCCAGACCCTCTGTATTCTATGCATTACCCACTCCTGACCCCCGAACTATGCATTACCCACTCCTGAACTATGCACATTACCCACTCCTGACCCCTAAACTGTGCACATTACCCACTCCTGACCCCTAAACTGTGCACATTACCCACTCCTGACCCCTGAACTATGCATTGCCCACTCCTGACCCCCTGAACTATTCACATTACCCACTCCTGACCCCTGAACTATGCATTGCCCACTCCTGACCCCTGAACTATGCACATTACCCACTCCTGACCCCTGAACTATGCACATTACCCACTCCTGACCCCTGAACTATGCACATTATTCACTCCTGACTAAGGATGAGCCGAACACCCCCGGTTCGGTTCACACCAGAACTTGCGAACAGACCAAAACTTCACACGAACCTTAGAACCCCATTGAAGTCTATGGGACTCCAACGTTCGAAATCAAAAGTGCTCATTTTAAAGGCTAATTTGCATGGTATTGTCCCAAAAAGTGTTTGGGGACCCGGGTCCTACCCCAGGGGACATGTATCAATGCAAAAAAAAGTTTTAAAAACGTCAGTTTTTTCAGGAGCAGTGATTTTAATAATGCTTAAAGTCAAACAATAAAAGTGTAATATTGCTTTAAATTTCGTACCTGGGGGGTGTCTTTAGTATGCCTGTAAAGGGGCGCATGTTTCTTCCGGTTCTTTATCCAGTCTTCTTGTCCGGCATCTACCTCAGCGGCGCCGTCTTCACTTCATCTTCTTTCCTTGGGCCGCTCCGCATCCACGATTGGATGGGAGGCTCCCGCTGTGTGATTCTTCTCCTTTGACAGTTCTTAAATAACGGAGGGTGGGTAACCCCGCCTCCCTCTGACGCACGGGGACGAGGATTTAAATAAAGGAATTGACAAAAACTGTCTCTTGTCATTTTTAACATTTTTGACAGTTTTTTTGTGAAATGGTAGGGGTACTTTTGTACCCCCTTACCATGTCACACAGGGGGGAGGGCCGGGATCTGGGGGTCCCCTTGTTAAAGGGGGCTTCCAGATTCCGATAAGCCCCCTGCCCGCAGACCCCCACAATTACCGGGCAAGGGTTGTGGGGATGAGGCCCTTGTCCCCATCAACATGGGGACAAGGTGTTCTGGGGTGCTACCCACTACACCACTGTGCTGCCATCCACTACATCACTGTGCTGCCATGTGGCGCATGTGCTGAGAAGGCCCGGCTGAAGGTCCGATAGAACTGCCAGACCTTGCCAGGAAGAAGACACCCCTGCGCGTGCGTGACGTGTCGTGGCTTCGGCCACTCACAGCCGCGAAACCCAGAAGACACGCCAAGGCAACATGTCAGCTCCCTCGGCGTGGATCGGGTGAGATACCAGCGCCTTGTTCTAAAGGTGTGTATTTCATAATGAGCTAGTATGCGCTGCTTACTAGCTCATTACGCCTTTGCTTTGCAGTTTTTTTTTTTGTTTAAAAAAAAAAAAAAAAGGGTGCGGGTTTACTACCGCTTTAAGTAAGAGGCAAAAAAAAAAACTATAAAGCCCAACTTTACCTAATACTTCTAAAGCAGTTATAGCAACAGGTGTTTATAGGAATAAAAGCTGACAGTTATAAGCACCCCCAGCAGTGTTATTTGGTTTGTCCCAACTCCAACTGCCATCTTTGATGGAAATCATGGCCTCTGACAGGAAGGAGAAAGATAACGGATCTACCGGCAGAGTTAACAGGTTTCAAAAATCTTACAAGGGAAGAGTCAGAGAAATAAGAAAACGACAAGAATAACCTCTGGAGTCCCCATTGCCATTTTACAACAGCGCCCATCTGAGCACCTTCTGTGGGTCCCGATGGGTTTTTGACAGCCGGGATCCAGCACTAAGCCCAGGAGATGAAATGATCAGGTCTTGGCCTCTCGATGCTTTTACAGATCACTCTATAGGAGAACGCTCTAAAAGCAAAATAAACACAGAACGGTTCTATGTTCTGTTTAGATTGGGAGTGTAATGATGTCACACGTGGTGTCAGGACACTCCCATTCCATACGGGGGGGGGGGGGGGGCAGATCTGTTCGAGCTCTGTTCTTCTTTCTGCAGCAATAGATCAATTCTACTTTCAGCCATCAATAGATCAGTATTAGAAGTTACCTTATACTGCATAGATACCTGGGGGGTTGAGTTCTCCACTGAATAGTTCCAGAAGAAAAAATAAAATGTAGAATGCATCTACCAGTATCTCAAATCAAAATTCCATGAGAAAGTCACGATTTTGCCAATTTGTGTCCATCCAACCTACATGGTATACTAACACTTTATACAAAGGTTGTGTGCATCACATTGTAGTGTCAGAAGTGGAATAAAGCTCTCCTAATGTAAAATGCAGGATTTTCACTTTGGGCAAACAAAGGCAGACTTTATTTATTTTTCAGAAAAAAGTATGGAAGTACGCAAAATACATAACCACTGAAAAGGGATATATTACAGGGAAAGGCTTACTTTTTTTTTTTTTTTTTTTACTATGTATTCCCAATAAAGGTCAAGAAAACAAAAAAAAAAAAAATATGCGTATCCAAAATTTTCTACCAAATGAAAGCCCTATCTGTCCCCGTAAACTGATATACAACACATTTGGGTAGACTACAAATGCTAAAAAAAAAAAAAAAAAAAAAAAAAAAAAAAAAGGTATAAATGTGTAGAACTGAAGCATTGTTAACAATAAAAGAATTTCAAGGAATTTAGTGAGAAAAAGTCCCGGGGACTAAAGTGGTTAATGTCAGATTGAAGCATTTATGTCATTATTAATTTTGCCCATAGTTACACTTCAGGGCCAACACCGTAATCGAAACATAGTAATGTTTACAGGGTCAAAAAAGTGTTCACAAAGATTACCCAAAAAAAAAAAAAGAAGAAAAAAATTGTATCTACTCATAGTCATTAAAGAGAACCCCAATCAGAGGAATTTTAGTCCCCCAGAAGAAGTTGTAGAATTATGACCACACACTCCACACTTTGCAAGTTCACACAATATAACTGCAAGAGATCTGATTAGTCTTCGGAGATGAACAATGGCTAGACACATAAATAAGATAAAGAGGACATCCAGTCTTCACCTGATGAAATCCCTAAGGCTTGTGGCAAAACTGGATGAAACACAAATGGCCAGCTGGTCTTAAGTGGTACTTTCGAGTGCATCCCATAAAAAACAGCAGCAACTTGGGTGTCGGAAGTCCTAAATCAGTTTATGAAGTGGCTTTCCCGCTGAGCAGAGACTTCCCTACCTGGTGTCTCAGCTACAGACCTGGCTGCCAAGCTGTCATCCATGAGAGGAGGTGAAACATGGAAGGAGGTGGAACATATAAAAGGGAGGGGTGGGCCTAGCTGGAGCCCTCAAGATTGACCGATGTAGCAAAAGCCAGCAGACCCTTAAAAGATATCTCCAATTGATGCTTTGGAGGCTTGGCAAGATGCCACTTGACTACTATACAGTCTCCGGTACTGAGGCAGTGTTTTTTTTTTTTTTTTTTTTTTAAAGACTGCTTGGGAACACAGCTCAATTAGTGAATGATGCAAATACATTACACGTTCAATAAAGGTCCCACAAGAAAGGATAAGTACATGAATCATAAAGGAACCATAGTTAAGTTATTGATGATTCTCCAAAACAATTGTCAAATTGTCTCCAGTGTGGACATTTGGGTGTGTAATGAGCCCTCTCTGGCTTGTAAAATCGTTGTCATATTTTGATGACCAATATGGTCTCTTTAATATGAACCCACTGGTGTGAGCCAAGATCTGACTTCTGTGTAAAAGCTTTATCACACTCAGAACACTGATACGGCCTTTCTCCAGTGTGAATCCTCTGGTGTACTTTAAGGGGTTCACTCGCAGTAAAAGCTTTGTCACATTCAGAACACTGATACGGCCTCTCTCCCGTGTGAATCCTCTGGTGTCTAATAAGGTCTTGCTTCGTTGTAAAAGCCTTGTCACATTCTGAACAAGGATACGGCCTTTCTCCGGTGTGGATCCTCTGGTGTTTGCGAAGGTGTGACTTATCTGAAAAATCTTTTTTACACACAACACACTGATATGGCTTCTCTTTAGTGTGGACCCTCTCGTGTAGGATAAAGTGGTCCTTTCTTGTAAAAACTTTTTCACATTGAGAACACTGATAAAGCTTCTCTCCGGTGTGAATCCTCTGGTGTGTGGTAAGCTTACTCTCAGTTGTAAAAGCTTTATCACATTCAGAACATGGATACGGCTTCTCTCCAGTGTGAATCCACTGGTGTGCGTTAAGCCTCATCTTGGATACAAAAGCTTTGTCACATTCAGAACACGGATACGGCTTATCTCCGGTGTGAATCATCTGGTGTCTGCTACGCTGTGCCCTTGATTTGAAAGCTTTGTCACATTCAGGACACTGAAATGGCTTCTCTCCAGTGTGAACCCTCTGGTGTGTGATAAAATTTGCTTTCAGCCTAAAATCTTTGCCACAATCTGAACAATGATACAGCTTCGCTCCAGTGTGAATGCTCATGTGTAAGTTAAGAGTACACTTCTGTGTAAAAGCTCTGTCACATTCGGGACACTCAAATGGCTTCTCTCCAGTGTGAATCCTCTGGTGGTTGATAAGATTTGACTTGCAAGTAAAAGCTTTGCCACATTCAGAACACGAAAACGGCTTCTCCTCCATTGTGAACCTGATGTGTGATAAACTTTCCCTTCACTGTAAAACCTTTATCACAATCCCAAAATGAAAAATCTTCTCGAATGACTTCTCTTGCGTTGGAATGGGTTGGACTTTACTATAAAGTAGTATTTAGAAAAACCAACATGGTGTTTTAATTAACCTGAAAAAAAAAAAAAAAAAATAATTCTATGAATAAAGTTGCTTTCTATTTCTAAAATTTCATTGTCATATAAAGTATATCTAAAAGACATGTAGGGCAGGATGTAGAGAAAGTGACATTAGGGGGAAAAAAAATTAAAAAATAAAAAAACGGCTGGGATTCCCCTCAACATTCATACTAGACCTTTATCTTTGATGAGGGTCTGGTATGAATTGTAAGAGAGATCCCCAAAATCCATAGCAGATCCTTATCTATGTCCGCATCCTAGCTGGACAGAAAAGGGGATTAGCAAGCATTCGCTGTCCACCTGAACTATACCAGGCCACACGCCCTCCACGTGGAAAGAGTACTCTGCTAGAAGCCCCCTAGCAAAGCACCATGCCCCCATGTTGATGAGGACAAGGCCCCTTTCCACAGAACACTGGTCCAGTGGTGTTATCAGAATCTGGAAACCCGCCCCCCCATACATATACAGGTAAGGACTACATAGTATGCCAGGGTACCCATTTACAAGAAAAAAAAGTAGAATAGTAAATAAGAACACAATACCGATAAAAAAAACTCCAAACAACAAGAAACCCAAAAATAAATTAATCCAGTAATGTAGATCCCTCCGACATGCTGAAGAAAAACACGCTGACCACAGAAACTTTCCACTCCCAACAGGTTCTCATCACAAATGAGATTTCCCAAGCTGGTAGCTGAAGTTAAAATAAGGGGCTCCTACTGTAGGTGACCTTGTTGACTAGATTTCACCTGTGTCCTAGCAACCAGTACTAGAATGGAAGTTGACATTTAATTGCAGTAGGGACACTGTCAAAATTAAATTAGTTCTGGCTGCAGCAGAAGTTTCATGGGTGGGTGAACAAAATGGACAAACTGGCCGATATTTCAACCTTGTAAAGTGTAAAGAAAGTTCCAACAGAAGACCGGGCCTTACAGTTTTGACACACAAAAGGCTGAGGATATAAAAGCCCAAGAAGTGCTTACTAGTGGAGTGGGCTTTACCAGGAAAATGAGTTACCGTATATACTCGAGTATAAGTCGTTCCGAGTATAAGTCGAGGCCCTAATTTACAACAAAAAAAAAAAAAATGGGAAAAACTTATTGACCCGAGGGTAAAAAATGCACAGCTACTGTAAGTGGAAAAGAGGGTCAACAATGCCCATTTGCATGCCTCACTGTGCCCATTTGCAGCCATAGGTCCCCAGAACTTCAAACTCGGTAGTTAAGTGTTCCTAGATGCCCCCTAGCTGCAGCCAAAATTTGGGGTCTCTGAGCCCAAAGTGTCCCGAAATTACATTGCTGCAGATGGACACAGTTGACCGACTTTGGGGCCCCATATTTCGGGGCCACTTAGTGCTAGGAACCCCACATTTGGTGTGCAAACCCAGTGGAACTAGCACCATATAATATCCAAAGCTGGTATTTCTAGCACCAAGTGGCCCCGAGATATGGGGCCCCAAAAATCAGTTCAGAAAATGTCAAGCACTTCTGCAGCAGAGAATGACATTTTCCGAACCTATTTTGGGGCCCCGTATCTCGGGGCCACTTGGTGCTAGGAACCCCAGCTTTGAATATGTTATGGTACCCAAAGTCGGTTCAGAAAATGAAATTTTTTGCTGCAGAAAAGTGCTTGACTCGAGTATAAGTCGAGGGGGCACTTTCAGCACAAAAAAAATGTGCTGAAAAACTCGACTTATACTCGAGTATATACGGTACTTTGTTACACAACTCATAAGCCTGCAAATCAATCTGTCAAATCCACTTAGAACCTATCAAATCCACTTAGAAATAGTGGATCTGGAACCTGAAAAAAAACACCTTTTTAGGGCCTTCTTAAATAACAAACAGGGAGAAAAATTAAAAATAAATAAAAAGGAAGAGCAGTGGCCAATGGGAAAAACCCAGCCATCCCCACCACTTTCAGACAATGGGGAGAGATCTAATTAGGGTGAATTAGTGCCAGACACAGGGGGGGGGGGGGGGGGTGCGATCTCTTCATTAAGGTGAAAAGCAGAGACCAGTTAGGGAAAAAAAAAGAAGATCCTTGGTTTCATACCAACCTTGTGACCTTTAAATCAAAGTGATGTCCACAAGTAAGGTTACCAAATGGGAGAACAATGTCATAAATATGTCCCAAATATGTTAAGAATGTGGGTTTTTGTAACACCAACAATACTAACTTTAAAGTCTTACTTTTTTTTAACCACTTGCCTACTGGGCACTTTCACCCCCTTCCTGCCAAGGCCAATTTTCAGCGCTGTCACACTTTGAACACTTGTGCGGTCATGCTACACTGTACCCAAATGTATGTTTTATCTTTTTTCCACACAAAATAGAGCTTTCTTTTGGTGGCACTTAATCACTGTTGGATTTTTTTTTGTTTTGTTTTTTTATCAAAAAATAAGGAAAGACGACCAAAGATAGAAGAAGAAGAAGACGACCACCAAAAGACAGAAGAAGAAGAAGACGACGACCACCAAAAGACAGAAGAAGAAGAAGACGACGACCACCAAAAGACAGAAGAAGAAGAAGACGACGACCACCAAGGACAGAAGAAGAAGAAGACGACGACCACCAAAGACCGAAGAAGAAGAAGACGACCACCAAAGACCGAAGAAGAAGAAGACGACCACCAAAGACCGAAGAAGAAGAAGACGACCACCAAAGACCGAAGAAGAAGAAGACGACCACCAAAGACCGAAGAAGAAGAAGACGACCACCAAAGACAGAAGAAGAAGAAGACGACCACCAAAGACAGAAGAAGAAGAAGACGACCACCAAAGACAGAAGAAGAAGAAGACGACCACCAAAGACAGAAGAAGAAGAAGACGACCACCAAAGACAGAAGAAGAAGAAGACCACCAAAGACAGAAGAAGAAGAAGAAGACGACCATCAAAGACCGAAGACAGAAGAAGACCAAAGAAGACCGAAGAAGTTTTTGTTTTTGTCAGTACATTTTGCAAATAAGTAATTTTTCTCCTTCACTGATGAGTTGGCACTGATGGGCACGGATAAGCCACACTGGTGGGCACTGATAGGTGGATGCGGCACTAATGAGCAACACTGATGGCAGGCACTGATGGGTAAAGGCTTGGCGCTACTGATGGGCACCGATGATCAGTGCCCTGATTACCTGTACAGATCTCCCCTGCGGAAGATGTCGCTGATCGGCATGTCGCTGCGCCGCATCCACCTATCAGTGCCCACCAGTGCGGCATATCCATGCCCATCAGTGCCAACTCATCAGCGCACATCAGTGAAGGAGAAAAATTACTTATTTGCAAAATGTACTGACAGATAGGAGGAGAGCCAATCAATGGCACTTCCTTGTTTACATGTGACCAGCAGTGATTGGACACAGCCGATCACATGGGTAAAGAGCCACGTCATCGACTCTTTCCTGAGATTGTGGTTGTGCCGTGTCCTAGGAACATGCACGGTCCCCAAATCGATGCACACCCCCGGGGGCGCACAAGAGCGGTGGTTCTGGAGCGCCATCATATGATGCCATCCCAGAACGAGAGTGCATCCCGCCCACCATCATTTTACTATACAGTGGGTGGGAAGTGGTTAAACAAACAGGCGTATACTTACCTGTAATGCATTAAGGTAAAAATTGTTTTAGCTTTAAGAGGCACTTTAGCTTCCACAATTGGAGTGGGGCTGAATGGATTGGGGGGGGGGGGGGGGCACCTGAAACCCCTTGAATGAAAGTACATAATATTAAAATTAGTAGCAAGAGAATGTTGAAAAAAGGACAGACAGGGCAGATGTGACCCTTAATAGTTCTAAGGGCTAAACAGGTTTCTACCCCCAAACTAATGGAAATACACGATATGGCAAAGCCCCCCAAAGTCTCACATCAGAAAAAAACCCTAGTTAGACTTACCGGTAACGGTATTTCTACGAGTCTTTCAGGACAGCACCTGGAGAGAGCGCAGCTCCACCCACTTTTCCCAGGAAACACTGCAGTCAGTTTTTTCTTTAAAGACCGGACACTTCCACCATGGCCTCAGTTGTTCATAGAGTACCTCCAGCCATGCTGAAATTAGATAAGCAGAACATAGCAATAACACCACATTTTTATAAACCATTTAGGGCGGGTCATCGGTGCTGTCCTGAAAGACTCGTAGAAATACCGTTACCGGTAAGTCTAACTAGGGTTTTTCTCCCCTCGTCTTTCAGGACAGCACCTGGAGATGATAAAAGAGTACTTACTCTAGGGTGGGACCACCGCCTGCAGGACCTTCCTGCCAAACGATTGATCCGCTGCTGATAGCAAGTCCAACCTGTAGTGGCGGGTGAAGGTGGAGAAACTTGTCCACGTGGCCGCTTTACAGATCCGGCCTGGAGAAGCCCCCGCTCTTTCTGCCCAGGACGTTGCTACTGCCCTTGTTGAATGGGCCATTACCCCTGTGGGAGGATCAGCCCCTGCAGCCCTGTAGGCTTCACTGATCGCCATTCTAAGCCATCTGCCTATAGTGCTTTTAGAAGCACAATGACCCTTGCGTGATCCAGAAAAAAGAATAAAAAGAGAATTTGTCTTCCTAAACTCTCTCGTAATCTCTAAATAATGGAGTAAACATCTCCTCACATCCAGGGTATGAAAAGCCTCCTCTTTAGAGTTGGATGGTGTAGGACAAAAAGTAGGTAAAACTATCTCTTGTGTCCTATGAAAAAAGGTTGCGACCTTTGGCAAAAAACCCGGGTCAGTTTTCAGCACTACCCGGTCCGAAAATATCAAACAAAAGGGTTCTACTATAGATAGAGCCTGTAACTCACTAATTCTTCTGGCTGAGGTAACTGCCACCAAAAGAACCAGTTTAAGCGTCCATACTTTTAAAGTTGCTTCCTGTGGTGGTTCAAAAGGTGATCTGATCAACCCTTGTAGCACCAGAGATAAATCCCATTTCGGAAAGGATTTGAAAGGTACCGGCCTAAGCCTGGCTAATGCTTTGAAAAATCTCACTATAAATGGTTCTTGAGATAACTTTCTCTCAAGAAACACCGACAAGGCAGCTACCTGAACCTTCAGGGTACTGGCTGCCAGCCCCATCTCCATACCCTCATTGAGAAACTCTAAAATTGAGGGCAACTCCTGTGGTGAACATTTTTTAGTCATGCACCAGGAATTAAACCGCTTCCATGTCTTAAAATAAATACCCCTGGTAACCTTCTTTCGGCTATTTAACAGGGTTGATACCAGCTTATCTGAGAAGCCCCTTCTCTTTAGCAACTGCTCCTCAGTAACCAACCTGTCAGCCTGAGCTGATTGACATTTGGATGCTGAAGGGGTCCCTGGGATAGCAGATCCTTTCGAAGTGGAAGAACCCAATGTGGTTCCACTGCCAATCTCTGTATGGTTGCAAACCAGGGTCTCTTGGGCCAAAAAGGAGCCACTAGGATTAAACTTGTGGTCTCTCGCTGTAGTTTTTTCAACACCCAAGGGATCATTTGAAAGGGGGGAAAGGCGTAGCACAAGTGGAAGTTCCATGGCTGTGCCAGCGCATCCAAACCTTTCGCCTGATCTTGCCTGTTTAGCGAGTAATAGGCTCTCACCTTTGCATTCTTGTGGGATGCGAACAGGTCTATCTGAGGAATTCCCCATTTCTCTGTCAATTCCTGGAATACCTCCTTGTTCAGACTCCATTCTGCCTCTAGTATCCTTTCTCTGCTTAGAAAGTCTGCCACTAGATTCAGCTCTCCTTTTAGATGTACAGCTGTTAGGGACTTTACATTGCCTTCCGCCCAGGATAGCAACTGAACTGACAAGGCTAGTAAGACCTTGCTTCTCGTGCCCCCCTGTCTTGTAACATATGCCACTGCTGTGGCATTGTCTGATAGCACCTGAACATGATGCCCCCGGACTATTTCCTCGAAAGCCCATAGCCCTAGGAGAATAGCCCTTAATTCCCTCCAATTGGAGGATCTCCTGGCTTCCCTTCTTGTCCAATTGCCTTGAGCCATCTGTCCTTCCAGGTGGGCTCCCCACCCCCAGGAACTCGCATCTGTTGTTAATCTCCTCTCCTGGGGAAAAAACCAGAGCAGGCCCTTGTTCAGATTGGAGTAGCTCCTCCACCACCAGAGCTTCCTCTGAACTCGGGGAGATATCGTTATCATCTTTTCTAGGGACTCTCCATAAGACCAACTTTTCAAGATTGTCTGTTGAAGTTCCCTTGCATGCAACCGTGCCCACTGTACTGCAGGTATTGCTGCAGTAAGGAGCCCTAAAACAGACATCACTGCCCTGATAGAAATTGGCAGGTTTGTCTGGGCCTTTTTTACAGCGTTCTGAAGCTTTACTATCTTCTCCTCTGGGAGATACATTTTTCCCTGTATGGAGTCGATAGTGTAACCTAGAAAGGTTATTGCCTGTGATGGGATCAGGTTCGATTTTTCCTCGTTTATTAACCACCCTAGGCTCTCCAGATGCCTCCTCGTCCTTTGTAGATCTCTCTCCAATATGTGCCTTGATTTGGCAAATATTAGCAGATCGTCTAGATATGGGACAATCGAAATTCCTTCTATTCTGAGAGGGGCTAAGGCCTCCGCCAAAATTGTTGTAAATATCCTCGGAGAGGATGACAGCCCGAAGGGGAGAGCTCTGAATTGCAGATGTAGGACAGATCCCCCTATCCTGATCGCAAATCTGAGGTGCTTCTGTGATGCTGGTGCTATAGGCACATGGAGATATGCATCTCTTAGGTCTATGGATACCATAAAGCAGTCTGGGGTCAGGAGACCCTTTACCGAAAAGATCGTATCCATCTTGAACCTTTTGTACCTGACCGCTCTGTTGAGTATCTTCAAGTTCAGGATCAACCTGAACTTGCCTGAAGGTTTCTTCACCAGGAAGACATGTGAATAGCACCCCTGTTCTACCTCGTTGGGGGGAACATTTACTACCACCTTCTGCTGAATTAACTCCTGCAGAATTGCTGACATAGCCGTAAGCTTCTCCGGATCTGTGGGAGCCTGAGTTAAATAAAACCGAACCGGAGGGGGTTGGGCAAACTCCAGTCCGTAACCCTCCCTTATAGTTTTTAGGATAAACGGACTGTCTGTTATCCTCTGCCACTGTGGGAAGAAGGTTTGTAACCTTGCTCCCACCGACAGGGGACCGTCACTGGCTCTTAGTATTTGGGTTAGGGGGGCGAAAGAGTACCCCTGACTTGCCCCTGCCTCTCTGAGACCTCCAAGGTCTTTTATATCCTGTCTCCTTTGAGTCTGTGGTTTTCCGAAAAGGACGAAAATTTTTGTTGCCCTGAGGAACCACCTTTTTCTTAATGGGAAAGGCTTTCTTTTTGTCAGCCGTTCTCTCAAGAATGGCTTCAAGACCTGGGCCAAAAACCAAATCCCCCTCAAAGGGTAAACCGCATAACTTGGCTTTAGAGGCTGTGTCCCCGGTCCAAGTCTTGACCCACAGAGCCCTGCGCGTTGAGTTGATTAGGGCAGAAGATCTGGCCGACATCCTAACTGATTCGGCCGAAGCATCTGCTATATATCCAACGGCTTTCATAAGCACTGGTAAGGTCTCCAAAAGATCCTTACGAGGTGTACCTGCCTCGATATGACTCTTTAGCTGTTCCAACCAGTGCTCCAGGTTTCTGGCTACCACTGTTGATGCCATAGCTGGCTTTAAATTTGCTAGGGTGGAATCCCAGGCTTTCTTTAGCAGGGAGTCCGCCCTCTTGTCCATGGGGTCCTTGAGGATACCCATGTCCTCAAACGCGAGGTCAGTGTTTCTCGACACCTGCGAGAAGGCCGCATCCAGTCTAGGTTTTTTGTTCCAGACCTGTGCGCTATCTTCCTCAAAGGGAAACCTGCGTTTGAGGGATCTAGAAAAGAAGGGGGCCCTCTCTGGGTCCTTCCATTCTCTTTTAACTGTTTCTGACAGAAACTTGTGCACCGGAAACATCCTGTGTTTCACCTCACCCATGCCTTGAAACATCTTATCGTGTAACGACAGCTGGGCCTTGTCCTCTGTAATATTAAGAGTAGTGTGGATAGTTTTTAGTAGATCATCCACCTCCTCTAGAGATAACTTATATCGAGAAGAAGAAGAAGAAGATTCTTTCTCTTCATCTGCTTCTTCCTCTGATTCCGTAGCCACGCTACGATTTTCCTCCTCCGAGTCACTGTCACCCCTATATGCGGAAACAGAAGACTGGGAACGAGGTACTGAGCTGCCTGCGGCTGGACGTTTGTCAAGATAGGATTTAAATGAATCAAAGGTCTCCGCCAAATCCTTTCTAAATGAGCTCAGTAAGTCCTGCTGAACCACAGGTACACTAGGAGTGGTTTCCTCCTTAACTAAGTCTGCAATGCACCCCTTGCATAACACCTTTGCCCAAGACTCTTTAAGCACATTTTTACAAGATGGGCATTTTCTTTTAACAGGAAAAGACGAATGCTTGGTCTTTGCTTTTGCCTTCTGAAATACACAAACAGAAAACACCTATAAACAGCATGCTGAAAAAGAGTGGAGAGCTAACACTTTAACCCCCTCCTTCACTCAGCCAGTAAATCCCCCCACAGATTTACTTCACAATCTTAAACACATTTACTTCCTGCTTCAATACCCAGGAAGAATGCTGCAGGCTCTTTAAAACATTTACCAAAAGAGGGAACTAAAACATGCCCATCGAGTAAGTTACAGAGACACACTGTCCCCGCTTACCTGGGCCTGGCTGACTTGTGTGGCTCCTGCTCCTGCCACCACCGATTGTTCCTCCTCCATATTGACAGGATTTGCAATGGCGTTTGGTGCTTGTCTTTTAAACTTTCCCGGTCCACACGCCGCTGCGAGGGCCGGAAATGACGTCAGCCGGAAGAGACCTGCCCTCCCCTCCTGCGTTCCAGCGGCCGGAACCGGAAGCCGCGTCGCGCCGCTGGAGGTCCCGCCCCTGGCCGTAGTGACGCGCTCGCCACCGGAACCCGGAAGGCTGTGCAATGGGGTTGAAGAGGAGACGCCGCTCCTTCCAAGCCAGCCGCCGGTCTAAAGGGACTGGGACCCCCCGCAGCCTGACCCTCGCCGGGTATGAAGAGAGGAGGACGCCGGAGCAACCCCCGCACGTGAAGGGAGGAAGCTGGGCTGGCCTGTCAAAAAACAAAACAGAATACCGGTATGCCCCAACTCTCTCCACCTGGAGACAGCGCAGCACACCCCTGGTTCCCTGCAGCGCTTCCACCATGGCGGAGGAAACACTACAACTGAGGCCATGGTGGAAGTGTCCGGTCTTTAAAGAAAAAACTGACTGCAGTGTTTCCTGGGAAAAGTGGGTGGAGCTGCGCTCTCTCCAGGTGCTGTCCTGAAAGACGAGGGGAGAAAACCTTCTGCATATACATGATAACTCTTGCATTTAGAAGCTTTAAAATGGTTGTAAACTCTGTTACACCACTTTTACCTACAGGTAAGCCTATAACAAGGCCTACCTGTAGGTACCGTGAATATCTTCTAAACTTGTAGTTTAGGAGATATTCAGTATATGCGCTTCCACCAATGTCGTCGCATGCGCACTGATGAAACAGCCCACTGGTGATGTTTCTTCAGGACTCGTGCTGTGACTGGCAGCTCCTGCGCGTGAGCGACTTCATCGCGGCTCCGGCCAATCACAGCATCGGAGCTGCAAACCCGGAAATAACTCCGGTGGAAGATGTACTCGGAGTGCCAACGCCAATTCAGGGCATCATTATGAGGTAAGTATTTCAAAATGAGTTAGTATGCAATGTATACTAGCTCATTATGCATTTGTCTTGCAGGGTTTGGGGGTTTTTTTTTCGGAGGTTTACAACCTTTTTAAGCATGGTTAGACAGTGGTACAACATATCACCCAAATGAGGGAAAGAATTGCTAAGGTGATGCCTCTGGAAAAGAAACATTTCCAATAGGCACAAGAAGCAGAGAAGGTTATCAAACCGGTCCACCAAGCTTAGACAACTCCAAGGTTGGGACTGCGCAGCTGTGCCCATACCCACAGTGGAGAGTATGTTCCTTGTCAGGTGGCAGGGGCAACTGGAGGTGGTAGAAAGGGTTGGTGAGGGAAGTTATAAAAGTACACCAACCTGAAAAGTAAAAGCTTTGTCAAAACGAATCACTTGAATATAATAAATCCCTGGGAAGACATAGAGCAGGTAGCTGCCGTGGATGAGGTTAAATGACCCCTGTATGGGGTGGACCTAGTCCCAGTTGCCACCACCCTGTCAAAGCCACAAACACAGCAGGTAAAAAGAGTTTTTAAAAGGAAAATGGATAAATCTTTTCAGTACTGTCAGGTCTTACTGGGGTGCCCAATGTGAAGGTCAGAGTAAACCCCATCTCATCCCTGAGGCACACAGGAAAGTGGTATCAGAAAGTTTGCAAAATGCTTAAAAAATAAATATCTATATCAATGAAGAGTTTCAGAGCATATGATTGAGCCCAATTGTGTTGATAACAGAAACCCAATGGGACTTGGTGGCTGCGTAATGATTTTAGCGAGCTCATTGAGGTATCAAAGTTTGTTGCATATCGGATGCCCCAAGTAGATTAACTAAGAGAGGTTGAGACCAGCCCGGTAAACCTTGGACCTCACCAAGAGGTACTGGCAGATGATACCTTTGACCAAACAAGCCAGAGATAAGATACCAATCTCCACTCTAGAGAGTCACGTCCAATATCAAAAAATTACCAGTTACACTTAGCGGTACCGGTGTTTCTAGGAAATCTTCCAGGACGGCACACCTGAGATGACTGGTCTCACCTGACAGGAAATACAATCAACAGAGTTTTAAAGGCCCCACCCTTCCCTCTGTCCCTCAGTTATGACAATGTATTAGCCCACAACAGTGCGAGAGGGTACATTCTGTGAGAATTGAACTTCACCAACAATTAAGGGTAGGGAAGTAGGCCTGCCCTCCTGGAAGATTTCCTAGAAACACCATTACCGTAAGTGTAACTGGTAATTTTCTCCAGTCATCTTCTAGGACAGCACACCTGAGACAAGAAGCTCAGGCCTACCTTAGGGTGGGACCACCGCCTGTAGGATTTTTCTGCTGAACGCCATGGTCCTGAGGTGACAACAGCTCCACCCTGTAGTGCCTCAGAAAGGTGTTCTGGCTCAACCATGTGGCTGCCCTGCAGATCTGGTCAATTGATGCGCTTGCCCTCTATGCCCAGGAGGTCGCCAGTGATCTATTCGAGTTAGCTTTAAGTGAGCTGGGATTGGCTTACCCAAGTACTAGTAGGCCACCAAATCTGTTTTATCCACCTAGCTATAGTCGGTTTGGAGGCCTGCAGACCCTTTCTCTGGCCACAGAAGCTAACCAATAGATGGCTGGATCTTCTAAAGCTTTTAACTCTCTCCAGATAGACAAGTAGATATCGTCTGACGTCTAGCAAAATAAATTCTCTTTCTCATTTTTGGGGCTCTCACAAAATGAGGGAAGTACAATATCCTGTGACCTGTGGAAATTTGAGGTCACTTTAGGCAGGTACAGGGGATCCTGTCTGAGGATTACTCTATCCTCTAGGAGCAACAAAAAAGGCTCTTTAATTGTCAGAGCCCGTAAGTCACCAACCCTCCTGGCTGTCGTAATTGCCAGAAGAAAGGCCATTTTAAGAGAAAGGAATTTAACTGAAATCTGAGCCACCGGCTCAAAAGGCCCTTTAGTTAGGGCATCCAGTACCAGATACCAGGTACAAGTCTCACGGTGGAAACCTATTTGTCTTTACCGGGGTTACTCTTTCCCTGGCTAACAAAAATCTTTTAATGAGAGAGTTCAGAGCGAGTCTATCCAAAAACACGGATAGGGCCATGACCTGAACCCTGAGAGTATTGACTGCCAAGCCCTGGTCAACCCCCTCCTGGAGGAAGTCCAGGACTGTCAGTATCATTTGGAGAGTGCCTTCTCTAGCTTGAGTCTAACGAGAAAAGACTTTCCAAACCTTAGCGTAAATCTGCCTGGTGACTGGCTTCCTACTTAGCAGGAGGGTATCAATCACCTTTCCTGAACACCCCCTATTCCTGAGGATCTCCCTCTTAAACACCAGCCAGTCAGGGAAAGGAACCCTGGGTCGGGATATAGAACTGGTCCCTGACAGAGGAGATTGCATCTGGATGGGAGATTCAAAGGAGGGGCGATCGACCACCTCTTTAGGGTGGGGAAACCATGCCCTCCTTGGCCACCAGGGTGCGATTAGAATGAGACAACAGTCTGTCTGAGACAACTTTTGTAACACCTGGGGGATGAGTACCAAGGTAGGGAACGAGTATGCCAGGCCAAACCTCCAGCTCTGGGCTAGAGCGTCCACCACCTGGGAGCCCTGTTCCCTGGCGAGAGAGAACTTCCGGACCTTTCTGTTCTTTCTGCAAGCAAACAGATCTAGCTGCTTACCTGCGAAAACGCCTCGCTATTTAGCTCCCACACTCCCTCGTGAATGAGCTGCCTGCTGAGGAAGTCCGCCTGTATATTGAAGGTCCCTCTTATATGGACCGCTGAAATTGAGAGGATTCTCCTTTCTGCTTCCTCTAGGATCTCCTGGGTTAATCTCATTAACCTCTGGGACCTTGTTCCTCCCTGATGGTTTAAGTAGGACACTGCCACCGCGTTGTCCGAGAAGACCTGTACTTCTCTACCCCGGATCTGGTCCCCGAAAACCTCTAAGGCTATTCCGACCACCCGGAGTTCCCTGAAATTGGAGGAGGCCCTGCTTTGACCCTGGTCCCAAGGACCCTGGGTGCAGAGATCTCCTAAGTGAGCTCCCCATCCCCAAGCACTTGCGTCGGTTCTCACGCTCAACAGATCTTGTTGGGTCCAGGACCGACCCCCCGACAGGTTGCTTGGACTGAGCCATCAGTCCAGAGAGTGTCTCTTACCTCCCCTGGAGGGAAACCCTTACATCCAGGGATTCTCTTCTCCTGTACCAGGGGGAGAGAAGGAATCCCTGGAGAACCTGAGAATGGAGTTGGGCTCAGGGTACCGCTGGAATACATGATGTCATTACCCCAGTATTCTCATGATGGACCTCAAAGAGACCCTCCTGGGTTCGTGGAGAGTGGACACTGCCCCCCGCACCCTTATGATCTTTTCCTAGGAAAGAAAAAATCTTTTGAGCTACCGAGTCCACTAGGTATCCTAAGTACACCTTGGACTGCGAAGGGTCCAGGGAGGACTTCTCCCGGCTGATCATCCAACCTAGGGATTCTAGGGTGGCCATCACCTTGTTCCGGTCTGACCGGAACTGTTGCAGGACTGGATTGTAAATTAGCATATCGTCCAAATAAGGAATCAAGGCTACTACCTGGAGGTGAAGGAAAGAAACCACCTCAGCGAGAACCTTTGTAAAGATTCTCAGACTGGCCGCAAGGCCGAAGGGGAGTGCCCTGAATTGACAATGTTGGACACCCTGCCCTGACTGAACCGCAGAAACTTCTGGTGTTTCTGGGCAATGGGGACATAGAAATACGCATCCTTCAGATCTAGCGTGACCATGAAGACCCCCCTGGATATGCCTCCTGAGCATGTAAATGCTTTCCATACGGAATTTCTTGTACTGTAAGTACCTGTTCAGTTTCCGTAAGTTTATAAATCAGTCGTAATTTGCCTAAGGGCTTCAGAACCACAAATATGTGAGAATAAATCCCCCTGCCGATCTGACTTCCTGGAACAGGGATGATGACCTTCTGCCCGCCAACTCCCGGACACACTCCAACAGGCCCCTTGCTTTCTGTGGGTCTTTGGAGAGATAAGTAAGCACAAAGCTTGGAGGAGGGATGGACAGGAATTCCAACCTGTAACTCTCTTTTATGAGGTTTAAAATGTATGGACTCTGAGTGATCTTTTCCCATTGCAAGAGAAATCATGAGAGCCTTCCACCAACCTTTAGGCTGGAGTCATTTTGCTTCTTTGTTGGAAGGTTCAGGCCCGAAAAAAGGATTCCACCCTTTTGTTTGCCCTTTCGAACCCCCACTTCCTACCCATCTTCTTCTTACCCTTAAAATGGTCTTTTGAAGAGGGGCCTCCAAACAATTTTTTAACCTTGTCCTTTTTGGGTTTGGTTGGGAACTTTTTGCCCTTCTCTGTCGACCAGGATAGGACCTGCTCCAAGCCACTTCCGAAGAGCAGAGAGCCCTCAAAGGGTATACTGCAAAGACGTGACTTAGAGGTATAATCTCCATCCCACGTTTTCACCCAAAGAGCTCTCCTAGCAACGTTCAAGAGGGCTGCAGATTTTGCGGTCGTTCTTACAGTTTCTCCTGCTGCATCTGCCAGATAGGCTACCGCCTTTCCGATCACCTCCTGGGAATCCAATACTTCCTTGGATTTGGACCCACGCAAGACATGGTCTACCAACTTACTGACCCATGCGCCCACATTCCTGGCAACACAGGCGGAAGCCAATGCAGGCCCCATAGCTGCTGCATTGGCGTCCCAGGCCCTGCGCAGCAAGGTTTCTGACCTCCTATCCATTTGATCCCGGATGTTGCCAGAAACTTCAAAGGAGAGGTCCAAGTGCTTGAATACCTGAGCTAGGGAAGCATCCAGCCGCGGAACCTTAAATAACCTTTCCTCTTCCTCCTCTCTAAAGGGACATCTAGGCTTCCACGTCTTGAGCCCAAGTACCTTTCGTTTGGGTTCCTTCCACTCTCTCAGGATTATGTCCTTGAGAGATTGGTGGACCTGAAGGGATTTAGCTTGAGGTCTGCTCAGCCCCCTATACAATCTATCCTGAGCCGAGACCTGCGTGGATGGCTGCTGAATATCCACAAACATAGAATGCTTTGAGGAGGCCCTCCATGTCCTCGGCAGAGAAGAGGTGCCTTCTGTAAAGAACATAGCCTATAGCATGAGGGACTCCATTTCAGTTCAAGGTGCCATTTTATGATTTTAAAGGAAAATTGAAAAACTCACATATGAGCTTAAGTTGAAACCCACACATGTTTGAACTGTTATCTATAGAAAGTCTTTTCATAGTTATGTATGCATTTATATTTAGCCAGACCGAGGAATTTGTCCTAAGCTTATGTTTGTTCTAGATAAGCTAAATTCTTTCTTCACCATCTGTTTAAGAATACATGAAGTAAAATGTATATAATGATGCAAGATTTTGTCTTATGACACCAGCTAATAGGTAAATATTAACTGAACCTATCTTCTTAGAAATGACACGCACAAGCTTAATAAACTCCTCCTGTCCCCTCCCCTGTCCCCGAGACGTGCATAAATATTCTTGTTCCCAGCAATAAAAATTAGATATCTTTAAGTGGACATTGCAAACCTGTCTCCTGTGTCACATTATTGATATCTCCGGGCCTGGGAGTCTACAGAAGTCTTCCTGCATAACCTGAACCTTCCTGGGTGGTCCTAGAAGCCAAACTTCCCTACACCTTCCAGGCCCAGCTTCCTCACTCTGACTATCCTGGTCCAGATCTTCCCCCTTTTTGAGAGCTCTGCTCTGAGGCCTCTGCTGCCTCCTCATCAGAGTAACAAGGCAGCGGCACCCTTTGGAACCCCCCTGCGTTACTCATCGAGGCTCCTTACTGAGAGGGGGAGTCATCCCTACAGGAAGGGGCCTCTGCCTGCTGACTGGCGCCGACTGTAGATTTAAATGACTGGAGAGTTGCTAGAGTCTCGGATTGCAGAGCAAGGCACTCTTTCATGGCCTGTGCAGTTTCCTTGCTCACTAATTTATGGATGCACTTGAAGCAAAAGGGCTTGGTGTGGTCCCGCAGGAGTTTCTCATTGCAGTACCCACATTGCTTTAACCTGGAGGGGCCCTTGGACTTGGATCTACCGTCAGACCCCTGGGCAGGGCATTCTGTTTCTGTGGAAACACAAAGAATAATTACGCATTAGCGAGCCCCTTTAAGGTGTTCTGCGGGGGGTGAGGGAATAGGGCCACCCCTAACCTTACGCCCCACAACAGCCGGGTAGACTGACCCCCTGGGGTCTCCTCAAGCGCTGTGGCCACACTAGGCCCATCCTCCTCCTCCATCCCTCCTAGGCTCTCCGACCGTGCGTGGAAGTATCGCCTTAGGCGGCTTTAGAAGGCAACAGGACCTTGGACCCCCGCTCCACCGCCTCTTTAGTGGTCGCTTATCAGTGCCGATCGCTGCCATTTTGCCAGAGCCTCTGTCCCCGGGAATGACCCACGGGAAGTGACGCTGTGCATGCGCTCCGCCCGTCTGTCCAGCATCCAGACCTGCGAAGTAGGGCCGGCAGACACTGAACATGCCATGCCAGGGACCCCGCATGTCCAGGAGCTTCTCGCTCACCCCCCTCGGGCAGAAGGGGTGTGCAGAGCTACTCCTCCATCCCATCCACCACTATCAAGTAGGAGAAGAGAGTGGGAACGTGGTCCCCGGAGTTCCAGACCTACCTTCACTGTGTTCAGGGGCCTCCAGCTCTCAGGGGGACTCTTCTGAACCTGCTGCTCCCCCTGAGTACTCTTTGGGGACAATATCCCCCCTGGAAAGGCAAAGCCTTACCAGACCCTTCATCCACAACTGGTCTGCCTAGGGTCTGATGCCCAGGGGGGGAACCTCAGCCCCAGGCCTCGCTCCGGAGGAAAAAAAATAAAAAATGTTGCTGCATCTTGTGGGAAACACAATCAAGAACTGAGGGACAGAAGGAAGGGTGGGGCCATTTAAACTCTGTTGTTGATTGTGTTTCCTGTCAGGTGAGACCCGTCATCTCAGGTGTGCCGTCCTGGAAGACGACTGGAGAAAATAAAAATGCCATTTGGGTTGCATTCTGCCCCAGCTGCCTTTCAGATGGCAACGGATAAAATACTACGGGGGAGATTTACTAAAACTGTAGAGTGCAAAATCTGCTGCATAGAAACTAATCAGCTTCTAGTTTTGTCAAAGCCTAAAGTGGATGTAAATCCTCCATATACCCAGTGAAGTAAACCGCCTCAGATGATACACAGAGATGAAATCTTCCTACATATGACGTGTCCCAGAACAAGAGCCCCACCGCCATATGACAGTGGGCGGGCGGCAAGTTAACTGAACAAACTGAAGTTAGAAGCTGATTGGCTACCATGCACAGCAGGAGAGGAGTGTGGAGGGTATGACAGTGGGAGGTATGTACAGGAGAGGAGTGTGGAGGATATGACAGTGGGCAGTATGTACAGGAGAGGAGTGTGGAGGATATGACAGTGGGCAGTATGTACAGGAGAGGAGTGTGGAGGGTATGACAGTGGGCAGTATGTACAGGAGAGGAGTGTGGAGTGTATGACAGTGAGCAGTATGTACAGGAGAGGAGTGTATGACATTGGGCAGTATGTACAGGAGAGGAGTGTGGGGGGTATGACAGTGGGCAGTATGTACCGGAGAGGAGTGTGAAGGATATGACAGTGGGCAGTATGTACAGGAGAGGAGTGTGGAGGGTATGACAGTGGGCGGTATGTACCGGAGAGGAGTGTGGAGGGTATGACAGTGGGCAGTATGTACAGGAGAGGAGTGTGGAGGGTATGACAGCGGGCAGTATGTACAGGAGAGGAGTGTGGAGGGTATGACAGTGGGCAGTATGTACAGGAGAGGAGTGTGGAGGGTATGACAGTGGGCAGTATGTACAGGAGAGGAGTGTGGAGGGTATGACAGTGGGCGGTATGTACAGGAGAGGAGTGTGGAGGGTATGACAGTGGGCAGTGTGTACAGGAGAGGAGTGTGGAGGGTATGACAGTGGGCAGTATGTACAGGAGAGGAGTGTGGAGGGTATGACAGTGGGCAGTATGTACAGGAGAGGAGTGTGGAGGGTATGACAGTGGGCGGTATGTACAGGAGAAGAGTGTGGAGGGTATGACAGTGGGAGGTATGTACAGGAGAGGAGTGTGGAGGGTATGACAGTGGGCGGTATGTACAGGAGAAGAGTGTGGAGGGTATGACAGTGGGCAGTATGTACAGGAGAGGAGGGTATGACAGTGGGCAGTATGTACAGGAGAGGAGTGTGGAGGGTATGACATTGGGCGGTATGTACAGGAGAGGAGTGTGGAGGGTATGACAGTGGGCGGTATGTACAGGAGAGGAGAGTGGAGGGTATGACAGTGGGCGGTATGTACAGGAGAGGAGAGTGGAGGGTATGACAGTGGGCGGTATGTACAGGAGAGGAGTGTGGAGGGTATGACAGTGGGCAGTATGTACAGGAGAGGAGTGTGGAGGGTATGACAGTGGGCGGTATGTACAGGAGAGGAGTGTGGAGGATATGACAGTGGGCGGTATGTACAGGAGAGGAGTGTGGGGGGTATGACAGTGGGCGGTATGTACAGGAGAGGAGTGTGGGGGGTATGACAGTGGGCGGTATGTACAGGAGAGGAGTGTGGAGGATATGACAGTGGGAGGTATGTACAGGAGAGGAGAGTGGAGGGTATGACAGTGGGCGGTATGTACAGGAGAGGAGTGTGGAGGATATGACAGTGGGAGGTATGTACAGGAGAGGAGAGTGGAGGGTATGACAGTGGGCGGTATGTACAGGAGAGGAGTGTGGAGGGTATGACAGTGGGCGGTATGTACAGGAGAGGAGTGTGGAGGGTATGACAGTGGGCGGTATGTACAGGAGAGGAGTGTGGGGGGTATGACAGTGGGCGGTATGTACAGGAGAGGAGTGTGGGGGGTATGACAGTGGGCGGTATGTACAGGAGAGGAGTGTGGAGGATATGACAGTGGGCGGTATGTACAGGAGAGGAGAGTGGAGGATATGACAGTGGGAGGTATGTACAGGAGAGGAGTGTGGAGGATATGACAGTGGGAGGTATGTACAGGAGAGGAGTGTGGAGGATATGACAGTGGGCGGTATGTACAGGAGAGGAGTGTGGAGGGTATGACAGTGGGCGGTATGTACAGGAGAGGAGTGTGGAGGATATGACAGGGGGCGGTATGTACAGGAGAGGAGTATGGAGGGTATGACAGTGGGCAGTATGTACAGGAGAGGAGTATGGAGGGTATGACAGTGGGCAGTATGTACAGGAGAGGAGTGTGGAGGGTATGACAGTGGGCAGTATGTACAGGAGAGGAGTGTGGGGGGTATGACAGTGAGCGGTATGTATAGGAGAGGAGTGTGGTGGGTATGACAGTGGGCAGTATGTACAGGAGAGGAGTGTGGTGGGTATGACAGTGGGCGGTATGTACAGGAGAGGAGTGTGGAGGATATGACAGTGGGCGGTATGTACAGGAGAGGAGTGTGGTGGGTATGACAGTGGGCGGTATGTACAGGAGAGGAGTGTGGAGGGTATGACAGTGGGCGGTATTTACAGGAGAGGAGTGTGGAGGGTATGAAAGTGGGCAGTATGTACAGGAGAGGAGTGTGGAGGGTATGACAGTGGGCAGTATGTACAGGAGAGGAGTGTGGAGGGTATGACAGTGGGCAGTATGTACAGGAGAGGAGTGTGGAGGGTATGACAGTGGGCAGTATGTACAGGAGAGGAGTGTGGAGGGTATGACAGTGGGCAGTATGTACAGGAGAGGAGTGTGGAGGGTATGACAGTGGGCAGTATGTACAGGAGAGGAGTGTGGAGGGTATGACAGTGGGCTGTATGTACAGGAGAGGAGTGTGGAGGGTATGACAGTGGGCAGTATGTACAGGAGAGGAGTGTGGAGTGTATGACAGTGAGCAGTATGTACAGGAGAGGAGTGTGGGGGGTATGACAGTGAGCGGTATGTACAGGAGAGGAGTGTGGAGGATATGACAGTGGGCGGTATGTACAGGAGAGTATTGTGGAGGATATGACAGTGGGCAGTATGTACAGGAGAGGAGTGTGGAGGATATGACAGTGGGCAGTATGTACAGGAGAGGAGTGTGGAGGGTATGACAGTGGGCAGTATGTACAGGAGAGGAGTGTGGAGGATATGACAGTGGGCAGTATGTACAGGAGAGGAGTGTGGAGGGTATGACAGTGGGCGGTATTTACAGGAGAGGAGTGTGGAGGGTATGAAAGTGGGCAGTATGTACAGGAGAGGAGTGTGGAGGGTATGACAGTGGGCGGTATGTACAGGAGAGGAGTGTGGAGGGTATGACAGTGGGCAGTATGTACAGGAGAGGAGTGTGGAGGGTATGACAGTGGGCAGTATGTACAGGAGAGGAGTGTGGAGGGTATGACAGTGGGCAGTATGTACAGGAGAGGAGTGTGGAGGGTATGACAGTGGGCAGTATGTATAGGAGAGGAGTGTGGAGGGTATGACAGTGGGCAGTATGTACAGGAGAGGAGTGTGGAGGGTATGACAGTGGGCAGTATGTACAGGAGAGGAGTGTGGAGGGTATGACAGTGGGCTGTATGTACAGGAGAGGAGTGTGGAGGGTATGACAGCGGGCAGTATGTACAGGAGAGGAGTGTGGAGGGTATGACAGTGGGCAGTATGTACAGGAGAGGAGTGTGGAGGGTATGACAGTGGGCAGTATGTACAGGAGAGGAGTGTGGAGGGTATGACAGTGGGCGGTATGTACAGGAGAGGAGTGTGGAGGGTATGACAGTGGGCAGTGTGTACAGGAGAGGAGTGTGGAGGGTATGACAGTGGGCAGTGTGTACAGGAGAGGAGTGTGGAGGGTATGACAGTGGGCAGTATGTACAGGAGAGGAGTGTGGAGGGTATGACAGTGGGCAGTATGTACAGGAGAGGAGTGTGGAGGGTATGACAGTGGGCAGTATGTACAGGAGAGGAGGGTATGACAGTGGGCAGTATGTACAGGAGAGGAGTGTGGAGGGTATGACAGTGGGCGGTATGTACAGGAGAGGAGAGTGGAGGGTATGACAGTGGGCGGTATGTACAGGAGAGGAGAGTGGAGGGTATGACAGTGGGCGGTATGTACAGGAGAGGAGTGTGGAGGGTATGACAGTGGGCAGTATGTACAGGAGAGGAGTGTGGAGGGTATGACAGTGGGCGGTATGTACAGGAGAGGAGTGTGGAGGATATGACAGTGGGCGGTATGTACAGGAGAGGAGTGTGGGGGGTATGACAGTGGGCGGTATGTACAGGAGAGGAGTGTGGAGGATATGACAGTGGGAGGTATGTACAGGAGAGGAGAGTGGAGGGTATGACAGTGGGCGGTATGTACAGGAGAGGAGTGTGGAGGATATGACAGTGGGAGGTATGTACAGGAGAGGAGAGTGGAGGGTATGACAGTGGGCGGTATGTACAGGAGAGGAGAGTGTGGAGGGTATGACAGTGGGCGGTATGTACAGGAGAGGAGTGTGGAGGGTATGACAGTGGGCGGTATGTACAGGAGAGGAGTGTGGAGGGTATGACAGTGGGCAGTATGTACAGGAGAGGAGTGTGGGGGGTATGACAGTGGGCGGTATGTACAGGAGAGGAGTGTGGGGGGTATGACAGTGGGCGGTATGTACAGGAGAGGAGTGTGGAGGATATGACAGTGGGCGGTATGTACAGGAGAGGAGAGTGGAGGATATGACAGTGGGAGGTATGTACAGGAGAGGAGTGTGGAGGATATGACAGTGGGAGGTATGTACAGGAGAGGAGTGTGGAGGATATGACAGTGGGCGGTATGTACAGGAGAGGAGAGTGGAGGATATGACAGTGGGCGGTATGTACAGGAGAGGAGTGTGGAGGATATGACAGGGGGCGGTATGTACAGGAGAGGAGTATGGAGGGTATGACAGTGGGCAGTATGTACAGGAGAGGAGTATGGAGGGTATGACAGTGGGCAGTATGTACAGGAGAGGAGTGTGGAGGGTATGACAGTGGGCAGTATGTACAGGAGAGGAGTGTGGGGGGTATGACAGTGAGCGGTATGTATAGGAGAGGAGTGTGGTGGGTATGACAGTGGGCAGTATGTACAGGAGAGGAGTGTGGTGGGTATGACAGTGGGCGGTATGTACAGGAGAGGAGTGTGGAGGATATGACAGTGGGCGGTATGTACAGGAGAGGAGTGTGGTGGGTATGACAGTGGGCGGTATGTACAGGAGAGGAGTGTGGAGGGTATGACAGTGGGCGGTATTTACAGGAGAGGAGTGTGGAGGGTATGAAAGTGGGCAGTATGTACAGGAGAGGAGTGTGGAGGGTATGACAGTGGGCAGTATGTACAGGAGAGGAGTGTGGAGGGTATGACAGTGGGCAGTATGTATAGGAGAGGAGTGTGGAGGGTATGACAGTGGGCAGTATGTACAGGAGAGGAGTGTGGAGGGTATGACAGTGGGCAGTATGTACAGGAGAGGAGTGTGGAGGGTATGACAGTGGGCGGTATGTACAGGAGAGGAGTGTGGAGGGTATGACAGTGGGCAGTATGTACAGGAGAGGAGTGTGGAGGGTATGACAGTGGGCAGTATGTACAGGAGAGGAGTGTGGAGGGTATGACAGTGGGTGGTATGTACAGGAGTGGAGTGTATGTCAGTGAGCAGTATGTACAGGAGAGGAGTGTGGAGGGTATGACAGTGGGCAGTATGTACAGGAGAGGAGTGTGGAGGATATGACAGTGGGCGGTATTTACAGGAGAGGAGTGTGGAGGGTATGACAGTGGGCAGTATGTACAGGAGAGGAGTGTGGAGGGTATGACAGTGGGCAGTATGTACAGGAGAGGAGTGTGGAGGGTATGACAGTGGGCTGTATGTACAGGAGAGGAGTGTGGAGGGTATGACAGTGGGCAGTATGTACAGGAGAGGAGTGTGGAGTGTATGACAGTGAGCAGTATGTACAGGAGAGGAGTGTATGACATTGGGCAGTATGTACAGGAGAGGAGTGTGGGGGGTATGACAGTGGGCAGTATGTACCGGAGAGGAGTGTGAAGGATATGACAGTGGGCAGTATGTACAGGAGAGGAGTGTGGAGGGTATGACAGTGGGCGGTATGTACCGGAGAGGAGTGTGGAGGGTATGACAGTGGGCAGTATGTACAGGAGAGGAGTGTGGAGGGTATGACAGCGGGCAGTATGTACAGGAGAGGAGTGTGGAGGGTATGACAGTGGGCAGTATGTACAGGAGAGGAGTGTGGAGGGTATGACAGTGGGCGGTATGTACAGGAGAGGAGTGTGGAGGGTATGACAGTGGGTGGTATGTATAGGAGAGGAGTGTGGAGGATATGACAGTGGGCGGTATGTATAGGAGAGGAGTGTGGAGGGTATGACAGTGGGCGGTATGTACAGGAGAGGAGTGTGGAGGGTATGACAGTGGGTGGTATGTATAGGAGAGGAGTGTGGAGGATATGACAGTGGGCGGTATGTATAGGAGAGGAGTGTGGAGGGTATGACAGTGGGCGGTATGTACAGGAGAAGAGTGTGGAGGGTATGACAGTGGGAGGTATGTACAGGAGAGGAGTGTGGAGGGTATGACAGTGGGCAGTATGTACAGGAGAGGAGTGTGGAGGGTATGACAGTGGGTGGTATGTATAGGAGAGGAGTGTGGAGGATATGACAGTGGGCGGTATGTATAGGAGAGGAGTGTGGAGGGTATGACAGTGGGCGGTATGTACAGGAGAAGAGTGTGGAGGGTATGACAGTGGGAGGTATGTACAGGAGAGGAGTGTGGAGGGTATGACAGTGGGCGGTATGTACAGGAGAGGAGTGTGGAGGGTATGACAGTGGGCGGTATGTACAGGAGAGGAGTGTGGAGGATATGACAGTGGGAGGTATGTACAGGAGAGGAGAGTGGAGGGTATGACAGTGGGCGGTATGTACAGGAGAGGAGTGTGGAGGGTATGACAGTGGGCGGTATGTACAGGAGAGGAGTGTGGGGGGTATGACAGTGGGCGGTATGTACAGGAGAGGAGTGTGGGGGGTATGACAGTGGGCGGTATGTACAGGAGAGGAGTGTGGGGGGTATGACAGTGGGCGGTATGTACAGGAGAGGAGAGTGGAGGATATGACAGTGGGAGGTATGTACAGGAGAGGAGTGTGGAGGATATGACAGTGGGAGGTATGTACAGGAGAGGAGTGTGGAGGATATGACAGTGGGCAGTATGTACAGGAGAGGAGAGTGGAGGATATGACAGTGGGCGGTATGTACAGGAGAGGAGTGTGGAGGATATGACAGGGGGCGGTATGTACAGGAGAGGAGTATGGAGGGTATGACAGTGGGCAGTATGTACAGGAGAGGAGTATGGAGGGTATGACAGTGGGCTGTATGTACAGGAGAGGAGTGTGGAGGGTATGACAGCGGGCAGTATGTACAGGAGAGGAGTGTGGAGGGTATGACAGTGGGCAGTATGTACAGGAGAGGAGTGTGGAGGGTATGACAGTGGGCAGTATGTACAGGAGAGGAGTGTGGAGGGTATGACAGTGGGCGGTATGTACAGGAGAGGAGTGTGGAGGGTATGACAGTGGGCAGTGTGTACAGGAGAGGAGTGTGGAGGGTATGACAGTGGGCAGTGTGTACAGGAGAGGAGTGTGGAGGGTATGACAGTGGGCAGTATGTACAGGAGAGGAGTGTGGAGGGTATGACAGTGGGCAGTATGTACAGGAGAGGAGTGTGGAGGGTATGACAGTGGGCAGTATGTACAGGAGAGGAGGGTATGACAGTGGGCAGTATGTACAGGAGAGGAGTGTGGAGGGTATGACAGTGGGCGGTATGTACAGGAGAGGAGAGTGGAGGGTATGACAGTGGGCGGTATGTACAGGAGAGGAGAGTGGAGGGTATGACAGTGGGCGGTATGTACAGGAGAGGAGTGTGGAGGGTATGACAGTGGGCAGTATGTACAGGAGAGGAGTGTGGAGGGTATGACAGTGGGCGGTATGTACAGGAGAGGAGTGTGGAGGATATGACAGTGGGCGGTATGTACAGGAGAGGAGTGTGGGGGGTATGACAGTGGGCGGTATGTACAGGAGAGGAGTGTGGAGGATATGACAGTGGGAGGTATGTACAGGAGAGGAGAGTGGAGGGTATGACAGTGGGCGGTATGTACAGGAGAGGAGTGTGGAGGATATGACAGTGGGAGGTATGTACAGGAGAGGAGAGTGGAGGGTATGACAGTGGGCGGTATGTACAGGAGAGGAGAGTGTGGAGGGTATGACAGTGGGCGGTATGTACAGGAGAGGAGTGTGGAGGGTATGACAGTGGGCGGTATGTACAGGAGAGGAGTGTGGGGGGTATGACAGTGGGCGGTATGTACAGGAGAGGAGTGTGGGGGGTATGACAGTGGGCGGTATGTACAGGAGAGGAGTGTGGAGGATATGACAGTGGGCGGTATGTACAGGAGAGGAGAGTGGAGGATATGACAGTGGGAGGTATGTACAGGAGAGGAGTGTGGAGGATATGACAGTGGGAGGTATGTACAGGAGAGGAGAGTGGAGGATATGACAGTGGGCGGTATGTACAGGAGAGGAGTGTGGAGGATATGACAGGGGGCGGTATGTACAGGAGAGGAGTATGGAGGGTATGACAGTGGGCAGTATGTACAGGAGAGGAGTATGGAGGGTATGACAGTGGGCAGTATGTACAGGAGAGGAGTGTGGAGGGTATGACAGTGGGCAGTATGTACAGGAGAGGAGTGTGGGGGGTATGACAGTGAGCGGTATGTATAGGAGAGGAGTGTGGTGGGTATGACAGTGGGCAGTATGTACAGGAGAGGAGTGTGGTGGGTATGACAGTGGGCGGTATGTACAGGAGAGGAGTGTGGAGGATATGACAGTGGGCGGTATGTACAGGAGAGGAGAGTGGAGGATATGACAGTGGGCGGTATGTACAGGAGAGGAGTGTGGAGGATATGACAGGGGGCGGTATGTACAGGAGAGGAGTATGGAGGGTATGACAGTGGGCAGTATGTACAGGAGAGGAGTATGGAGGGTATGACAGTGGGCAGTATGTACAGGAGAGGAGTGTGGAGGGTATGACAGTGGGCAGTATGTACAGGAGAGGAGTGTGGGGGGTATGACAGTGAGCGGTATGTATAGGAGAGGAGTGTGGTGGGTATGACAGTGGGCAGTATGTACAGGAGAGGAGTGTGGTGGGTATGACAGTGGGCGGTATGTACAGGAGAGGAGTGTGGAGGATATGACAGTGGGCGGTATGTACAGGAGAGGAGTGTGGTGGGTATGACAGTGGGCGGTATGTACAGGAGAGGAGTGTGGAGGGTATGACAGTGGGCGGTATTTACAGGAGAGGAGTGTGGAGGGTATGAAAGTGGGCAGTATGTACAGGAGAGGAGTGTGGAGGGTATGACAGTGGGCAGTATGTACAGGAGAGGAGTGTGGAGGGTATGACAGTGGGCAGTATGTATAGGAGAGGAGTGTGGAGGGTATGACAGTGGGCAGTATGTACAGGAGAGGAGTGTGGAGGGTATGACAGTGGGCAGTATGTACAGGAGAGGAGTGTGGAGGGTATGACAGTGGGCGGTATGTACAGGAGAGGAGTGTGGAGGGTATGACAGTGGGCAGTATGTACAGGAGAGGAGTGTGGAGGGTATGACAGTGGGCAGTATGTACAGGAGAGGAGTGTGGAGGGTATGACAGTGGGTGGTATGTACAGGAGTGGAGTGTATGTCAGTGAGCAGTATGTACAGGAGAGGAGTGTGGAGGGTATGACAGTGGGCAGTATGTACAGGAGAGGAGTGTGGAGGGTATGACAGTGGGCAGTATGTACAGGAGAGGAGTGTGGAGGATATGACAGTGGGCGGTATTTACAGGAGAGGAGTGTGGAGGGTATGACAGTGGGCAGTATGTACAGGAGAGGAGTGTGGAGGGTATGACAGTGGGCAGTATGTACAGGAGAGGAGTGTGGAGGGTATGACAGTGGGCTGTATGTACAGGAGAGGAGTGTGGAGGGTATGACAGTGGGCAGTATGTACAGGAGAGGAGTGTGGAGTGTATGACAGTGAGCAGTATGTACAGGAGAGGAGTGTATGACATTGGGCAGTATGTACAGGAGAGGAGTGTGGGGGGTATGACAGTGGGCAGTATGTACCGGAGAGGAGTGTGAAGGATATGACAGTGGGCAGTATGTACAGGAGAGGAGTGTGGAGGGTATGACAGTGGGCGGTATGTACCGGAGAGGAGTGTGGAGGGTATGACAGTGGGCAGTATGTACAGGAGAGGAGTGTGGAGGGTATGACAGCGGGCAGTATGTACAGGAGAGGAGTGTGGAGGGTATGACAGTGGGCAGTATGTACAGGAGAGGAGTGTGGAGGGTATGACAGTGGGCGGTATGTACAGGAGAGGAGTGTGGAGGGTATGACAGTGGGTGGTATGTATAGGAGAGGAGTGTGGAGGATATGACAGTGGGCGGTATGTATAGGAGAGGAGTGTGGAGGGTATGACAGTGGGCGGTATGTACAGGAGAAGAGTGTGGAGGGTATGACAGTGGGAGGTATGTACAGGAGAGGAGTGTGGAGGGTATGACAGTGGGCAGTATGTACAGGAGAGGAGTGTGGAGGGTATGACAGTGGGTGGTATGTATAGGAGAGGAGTGTGGAGGATATGACAGTGGGCGGTATGTATAGGAGAGGAGTGTGGAGGGTATGACAGTGGGCGGTATGTACAGGAGAAGAGTGTGGAGGGTATGACAGTGGGAGGTATGTACAGGAGAGGAGTGTGGAGGGTATGACAGTGGGCGGTATGTACAGGAGAGGAGTGTGGAGGGTATGACAGTGGGCGGTATGTACAGGAGAGGAGTGTGGAGGATATGACAGTGGGAGGTATGTACAGGAGAGGAGAGTGGAGGGTATGACAGTGGGCGGTATGTACAGGAGAGGAGTGTGGAGGGTATGACAGTGGGCGGTATGTACAGGAGAGGAGTGTGGGGGGTATGACAGTGGGCGGTATGTACAGGAGAGGAGTGTGGGGGGTATGACAGTGGGCGGTATGTACAGGAGAGGAGTGTGGGGGGTATGACAGTGGGCGGTATGTACAGGAGAGGAGAGTGGAGGATATGACAGTGGGAGGTATGTACAGGAGAGGAGTGTGGAGGATATGACAGTGGGAGGTATGTACAGGAGAGGAGTGTGGAGGATATGACAGTGGGCAGTATGTACAGGAGAGGAGAGTGGAGGATATGACAGTGGGCGGTATGTACAGGAGAGGAGTGTGGAGGATATGACAGGGGGCGGTATGTACAGGAGAGGAGTATGGAGGGTATGACAGTGGGCAGTATGTACAGGAGAGGAGTATGGAGGGTATGACAGTGGGCAGTATGTACAGGAGAGGAGTGTGGAGGGTATGACAGAGAGCAGTATGTACAGGAGAGGAGTGTGGTGGGTATGACAGTGGGCGGTATGTACAGGAGAGGAGTGTGGAGGGTATGACAGTGGGCGGTATTTACAGGAGAGGAGTGTGGAGGGTATGAAAGTGGGCAGTATGTACAGGAGAGGAGTGTGGAGGGTATGACAGTGGGCAGTATGTACAGGAGAGGAGTGTGGAGGGTATGACAGTGGGCAGTATGTATAGGAGAGGAGTGTGGAGGGTATGACAGTGGGAGGTATGTACAGGAGAGGAGTGTGGAGGATATGACAATGAGCAGTATGTACAGGAGAGGAGTGTGGAGGGTATGACAGTGAGCAGTATGTACAGGAGAGGAGTGTGGAGGGTATGACAGTGGGCAGTATGTACAGGAGAGGAGTGTGGTGGGTATGACAGTGGGCGGTATGTACAGGAGAGGAGTGTGGGGGGTATGACAGTGGGCGGTATGTACAGGAGAGGAGTGTGGGGGGTATGACAGTGGGCGGTATGTACAGGAGAGGAGTGTGGGGGGTATGACAGTGGGCGGTATGTACAGGAGAGGAGTGTGGAGGATATGACAGTGGGCGGTATGTACAGGAGAGGAGTGTGGAGGATATGACAGTGGGCAGTATGTACAGGAGAGGAGAGTGGAGGATATGACAGTGGGCGGTATGTACAGGAGAGGAGTGTGGAGGATATGACAGGGGGCGGTATGTACAGGAGAGGAGTATGGAGGGTATGACAGTGGGCAGTATGTACAGGAGAGGAGTATGGAGGGTATGACAGTGGGCAGTATGTACAGGAGAGGAGTGTGGAGGGTATGACAGTGGGCAGTATGTACAGGAGAGGAGTGTGGGGGGTATGACAGTGAGCGGTATGTATAGGAGAGGAGTGTGGTGGGTATGACAGTGGGCAGTATGTACAGGAGAGGAGTGTGGTGGGTATGACAGTGGGCGGTATGTACAGGAGAGGAGTGTGGAGGATATGACAGTGGGCGGTATGTACAGGAGAGGAGTGTGGTGGGTATGACAGTGGGCAGTATGTATAAGAGAGGAGTGTGGTGGGTATGACAGTGGGCGGTATGTACAGGAGAGGAGTGTGGAGGATATGACAGTGAGCGGTATGTATAGGAGAGGAGTGTGGTGGGTATGACAGTGGGCAGTATGTACAGGAGAGGAGTGTGGAGGGTATGACAGTGGGCGGTATGTACAGGAGAGGAGTGTGGAGGGTATGACAGTGGGAGGTATGTACAGGAGAGGAGTGTGGAGGGTATGACAGTGGGCGGTATGTACAGGAGAGGAGTGTGGAGGGTATGACAGTGGGAGGTATGTACAGGAGAGGAGTGTGGAGGGTATGACAGTGGGCGGTATGTACAGGAGAGGAGTGTGGAGGGTATGACAGTGGGAGGTATGTACAGGAGAGGAGTGTGGAGGGTATGACAGTGGGCGGTATGTACAGGAGAGGAGTGTGGTGGGTATGACAGTGGGCAGTATGTATAAGAGAGGAGTGTGGAGGGTATGACAGTGGGCGGTATGTACAGGAGAGGAGTGTGGAGGGTATGACAGTGGGCGGTATGTACAGGAGAGGAGTGTGGTGGGTATGACAGTGGGCGGTATGTACAGGAGAGGAGGATACACATGTAACATTAATCACAAGGGGGAAGAGTCGATCACAGATGATTGATATGTCTATAGCAGGGACAGGAGCCCTGTACTATGAATAGGACATCCACGTGACTTACCTGTGTGGTCTGACGTGGAGAAAGGTCCATACTGTCTCTATGGTGGCCGTGTGTTTAGTATGGAACCTGAGAAGCTGTTGGAATCAGCTCTAAAATGGCTGAGAAACAGGAAAAGAATTCCCGGGACAGGAAGTGACACGGGACAGATTACCACAGAGGGTGCAGTATGGTGAGCAGACACTAGATGGTGCTGCTCCGAATAGCTGGAAAGCATAAACACAGAATAAGAAAAAGCAATAGGCTGAAAAACAAAAAAGGAAAAAGACAACAAGAAATGTGAAAAGACAAAAAAGAAAAAAGTGCATTCCCAACTGGGAATCCATGCTCTCCATACAGAACTGTTGAGGAACAACCAAAACAGCAAAATAATAATAAAACAAAGATAAATAAATAAGAGAAGTGATTGGTGTGGGAGGTCAGGTGACTGGAGAGGAACAGACAACATAAAATGTAATTATGTGAACATCAGCAAGTTGTGTGTATGAAGAAAAGAAACAAAGAAGGAAGAAGCAGAAATGAAGGAAATGAGGTTCTGGTAAGAAGCACGATAGTGACTTGGGGTCTCCACCTCATCCCTTTAACACCTGAACACAGATGAATTATACAGGTTCTTTGGCTGATTTAAGGCACCAAGTGAGTTTAATTACCACCTTAATCAGCCCCAGAACCCGTGTAATATATATATGTGTTCGGGTTTAAAGGGATGAGGTGGGAACCCTAATAGTGACAGATCAGTATGAAGCCCCCGGGGTTCCCCCGTATGGAAGATGTGGATCCAGAAGGAGTGATGATGAAGTAGAAATCTCTCTCTGTCTCCTCCTCTATGGGGATCAGGAATGTCATCAATGATCATGTCACCGAGTTTGTGGATTGGATGATTTGCCCCCACACACTGATCAGTGATCGGGTTGTCTAACAGATCACATTGAGGCCGGGGGGGAGGGGGGATGGGTTATACATTGTACACATTTACTAATATATGTGTAAGTTGCAGCGGACACGTCACCCCTCCCCCCACTATTATCTGCACCCCTAACTCTCTCATTGTATTGCAGGCTGGCTGGGAAGTGATGTGGGAAGTTTTGTTGTATTTTGAAGCTTTATAATCCTTCCCAGGATATGAGATTAGAGATAATGATGAATGACGGGCCGGGAATTATTATCAGTCTGATGATTGCAGTAATATCTCACATGTGCGGTGCGATCTCCATCTACATACGTGTGCCCGACCCGTGTGCCCCTTTACTTTTACATTTCTTTTATTTTTTTACACTTTATTTATTTTTTGTTTCAATTTATTGCTCTCACAAGGGGAGAACAATACTTCTCATGAAAGCTTTGGGCATCTTTATGTCTCCCCGACCCCTCATAGGAGGAAATGAAGATCAGATAGCGACTGATGAGATGGTTCCCCCGGCTGCACCGGACATCACTGACACTGAGGCTCGGGTTTCACTAGTGCGACTTTTCATGCGATTTGGGACTGAAAAGTCGCACGACAACTCGTACCCCATGATTTCCAATGAGTAACGTTCATATGTGTGCGACTTCAAGACGCAGCGACTTCAAAGTACTCCCTGCACTACTTTGGTCCCACTTTGATGTGACTTGAGGTCCATAGACCCCAACATTACACAGGCATTGCTTCAAGTCACGGTAAAAAATCGCACAACTTTGGGGACGCAATAGTGGAAACATGAAGGAGAGGAAATCCTCCCCACATCCGACTTCATTCCTCACAGAGGAGATCTGGGACCCGATGATCCTTCATCTCCTCTATGTACAGCTGACCTGAGAGCTTACCATGGGGGGGAGGGGAGAGGTAGGTCATCCAACAGAGTGCAGACACTCTTTCTTTTCTAATATTATAGGATAGAACCAGAGGGAGGGGTAATGTGATAGGATGGGGGAGGGGTGATGTGATAGGATAGGGGAGGGGTAATGTGATAGGATGGGGGAGGGGTGATGTGATATGATGGGGGGAGGGGTGATGTGATATGATGGGGGGAGGGGTGATGTGATAGGATGGGGGGGAGGGGTTATGTGATAGGATGGGGGAGGGGTGATGTGATAGGATGGGGGGAGGGGCGATGTGATAGGATGGGGGGAGGGGTGATGTGATAGGATGGGGGAGGGGTGATGTGATAGGATGGAGTGTAATGTTTCTCTCTCTGGACATTCTGTATGAAAAGGTCTCCATCATCTGATTGTTTTCAGATACTGCCCCTCCCCCATAGTGACCCCACATTGCCCCCCCATGGTTCTTTTTTCCCCATCCCAGTGTCCCCCCTGTTCTCCCCTCCATGGTTCCCCATATTACCCGATCACTCCCGGGTTTTCTCCTTCAACTTCTCCTCGGTCTCTGACTGCAGCATCATGTGAGAGAAGCGGGGAGGGGTGTCCTCCATTTTCTTGTAGCTCAGAGAGGGGGAGGGGGTGTCCTCCATTTTCTTGTAGCTCAGAGAGGGGGAGGGGGTGTCCTCAATTTTCTTGTAGATCAGAGAGGGGGAGGGGTGTCCTCCATTTTCTTGTAGCTCAGAGAGGGGGAGGGGATGTCCTCCATTTTCTTGTAGATCAGAGAGGGGGAGGGGAGTCCTCCATTTTCTTGTAGCTCAGGGATTCAATCTTCCTGTAATGACACGATGACTTCTTATTGTTTAGAAGAAATGTGTCCATTGATGAAGATCTTCCTCCTTTATATACAATGGGGGTTGATTTACTAAAGGAAAATCGACTGTGCGCTACAAGTCGCTTTAGATCTGAGGGGAAGCTCTGCTGATTTCCATCAGCCAATCATGTGCAAGCAAAAATGCTGTTTATTTTCCTTGCATTCCCCCCTCAGATCTACAGCGACTTGTAGTGCACAGTGGATTTGCCTTTAGTAAATCAACCTGACTGTCTCCGTGGGGCAGGGGGTGTCCTCCATTTTCTTGTAGCTCAGAGAGGGGGAGGGGTGTCCTCCATTTTCTTGTAGATCAGAGAGGGGGAGGGGGTGTCCTCCATTTTCTTGTAGATCAGAGAGGGGGAGGGGTGTCCTCCATTTTCTTGTAGATCAGAGAGGGGGAGGGGGTGTCCTCCATTTTCTTGTAGCTCAGAGAGGGGGAGGGGTGTCCTCCATTTTCTTGTAGCTCAGAGAGGGGGAGGGGGTGTCCTCCATTTTCTTGTAGCTCAGAGAGGGGGAGGGGTGTCCTCCATTTTCTTGTAGCTCAGAGAGGGGGAGGGGTGTCCTCCATTTTCTTGTAGATCAGAGAGGGGGAGGGGGTGTCCTCCATTTTCTTGTAGCTCAGAGAGGGGGGGGTGTCCTCCATTTTCTTGTAGCTCAGAGAGGGGGAGGGGGTGCCCTCCATTTTCTTGTAGCTCAGAGAGGGGGAGGGGTTGTCCTCCATTTTCTTGTAGCTCAGAGAGGGGGAGGGGGTGTCCTCCATTTTCTTGTAGCTCAGAGAGGGGGAGGGGTGTCCTCCATTTTCTTGTAGCTCAGAGAGGGGGAGGGGTGTCCTCCATTTTCTTGTAGCTCAGAGAGGGGGAGGGGTTTGTCCTCCATTTTCTTGTAGCTCAGAGAGGGGGAGGGGATGTCCTCCATTTTCTTGTAGCTCAGAGAGGGGGAGGGGGTGTCCTCCATTTTCTTGTAGCTCAGAGAGGGGGAGGGGTGTCCTCCATTTTCTTGTAGCTCAGAGAGGGGGAGGGGTGTCCTCCATTTTCTTGTAGCTCAGAGAGGGGGAGGGGTGTCCTCCATTTTCTTGTAGATCAGAGAGGGGGAGGGGTGTCCTCCATTTTCTTGTAGATCAGAGAGGGGGAGGGGGTGTCCTCCATTTTCTTGTAGATCAGAGAGGGGAGGGGGTGTCCTCCATTTTCTTGTAGATCAGAGAGGGGGAGGGGTTGTCCTCCATTTTCTTGTAGCTCAGAGAGGGGGAGGGGATGTCCTCCATTTTCTTGTAGCTCAGAGAGGGGGAGGGGATGTCCTCCATTTTCTTGTAGATCAGAGAGGGGGAGGGGAGTCCTCCATTTTCTTGTAGCTCAGGGATTCAATCTTCCTGTAATGACACGATGACTTCTCATTGTTTAGAAGAAATATGTCCATTGATGAAGATCTTCCTCCTTTATATACAATGGGGGTTGATTTACTAAAGGAAAATCGACTGTGCGCTACAAGTCGCTTTAGATCTGAGGGGAAGCTCTGCTGATTTCCATCAGCCAATCATGTGCAAGCAAAAATGCTGTTTATTTTCCTTGCATTCCCCCCTCAGATCTACAGCGACTTGTAGTGCACAGTGGATTTGCCTTTAGTAAATCAACCTGACTGTCTCCGTGGGGCAGGGGGTGTCCTCCATTTTCTTGTAGCTCAGAGAGGGGGAGGGGTGTCCTCCATTTTCTTGTAGATCAGAGAGGGGGAGGGGGTGTCCTCCATTTTCTTGTAGATCAGAGAGGGGGAGGGGTGTCCTCCATTTTCTTGTAGATCAGAGAGGGGGAGGGGGTGTCCTCCATTTTCTTGTAGCTCAGAGAGGGGGAGGGGTGTCCTCCATTTTCTTGTAGCTCAGAGAGGGGGAGGGGGTGTCCTCCATTTTCTTGTAGCTCAGAGAGGGGGAGGGGTGTCCTCCATTTTCTTGTAGCTCAGAGAGGGGGGAGGGGTGTCCTCCATTTTCTTGTAGATCAGAGAGGGGGAGGGGGTGTCCTCCATTTTCTTGTAGCTCAGAGAGGGGGGGGTGTCCTCCATTTTCTTGTAGCTCAGAGAGGGGGAGGGGGTGTCCTCCATTTTCTTGTAGCTCAGAGAGGGGGAGGGGTGTCCTCCATTTTCTTGTAGCTCAGAGAGGGGGAGGGGATGTCCTCCATTTTCTTGTAGCTCAGAGAGGGGGAGGGGGTGTCCTCCATTTTCTTGTAGCTCAGAGAGGGGGAGGGGTGTCCTCCATTTTCTTGTAGCTCAGAGAGGGGGAGGGGTGTCCTCCATTTTCTTGTAGCTCAGAGAGGGGGAGGGGTGTCCTCCATTTTCTTGTAGCTCAGAGAGGGGGAGGGGTGTCCTCCATTTTCTTGTAGATCAGAGAGAGGGAGGGGTGTCCTCCATTTTCTTGTAGATCAGAGAGGGGGAGGGGGTGTCCTCCATTTTCTTGTAGATCAGAGAGGGGGAGGGGGTGTCCTCCATTTTCTTGTAGATCAGAGAGGGGGAGGGGTTGTCCTCCATTTTCTTGTAGCTCAGAGAGGGGGAGGGGATGTCCTCCATTTTCTTGTAGCTCAGAGAGGGGGAGGGGATGTCCTCCATTTTCTTGTAGATCAGAGAGGGGGAGGGGAGTCCTCCATTTTCTTGTAGCTCAGGGATTCAATCTTCCTGTAATGACACGATGACTTCTCATTGTTTAGAAGAAATATGTCCATTGATGAAGATCTTCCTCCTTTATATACAATGGGGGTTGATTTACTAAAGGAAAATCGACTGTGCGCTACAAGTCGCTTTAGATCTGAGGGGAAGCTCTGCTGATTTCCATCAGCCAATCATGTGCAAGCAAAAATGCTGTTTATTTTCCTTGCATTCCCCCCTCAGATCTACAGCGACTTGTAGTGCACAGTGGATTTGCCTTTAGTAAATCAACCTGACTGTCTCCGTGGGGCAGGGGGTGTCCTCCATTTTCTTGTAGCTCAGAGAGGGGGAGGGGTGTCCTCCATTTTCTTGTAGATCAGAGAGGGGGAGGGGGTGTCCTCCATTTTCTTGTAGCTCAGAGAGGGGGAGGGGGTGTCCTCCATTTTCTTGTAGCTCAGAGAGGGGGAGGGGGTGTCCTCCATTTTCTTGTAGCTCAGAGAGGGGGAGGGGTGTCCTCCATTTTCTTGTAGCTCAGAGAGGGGAAAGGGGTGTCCTCCATTTTCTTGTAGCTCAGAGAGGGGGAGGGGTGTTCTCCATTTTCTTGTAGCTCAGAGAGGGGGAGGGGGTGTCCTCCATTTTCTTGTAGCTCAGAGAGGGGGAGGGGTGTTCTCCATTTTCTTGTAGATCAGAGAGGGGGTGGGGGTGTCCTCCATTTTCTTGTAGCTCAGAGAGGGGGAGGGGTGTCCTCCATTTTCTTGTAGATCAGAGAGGGGGGAGGGGGTGTCCTCCATTTTCTTGTAGCTCAGAGAGGGGGAGGGGGTGTCCTCCATTTTCTTGTAGCTCAGAGAGGGGGAGGGGGTGTCCTCCATTTTCTTGTAGCTCAGAGAGGGGGAGGGGTGTCCTCCATTTTCTTGTAGCTCAGAGAGGGGAAAGGGGTGTCCTCCATTTTCTTGTAGCTCAGAGAGGGGGAGGGGTGTCCTCCATTTTCTTGTAGATCAGAGAGGGGGAGGGAATGTCCTCCATTTTCTTGTAGCTCAGAGAGGGGGAGGGGTGTTCTCCATTTTCTTGTAGCTCAGAGAGGGGAAGGGGTGTCCTCCATTTTCTTGTAGATCAGAGGGGGAGGGGGTGTGTCCTCCATTTTCTTGTAGCTCAGAGAGGGGGAATTGATGTCCTCCATTTTCTTGTAGCTCAGAAATTCAATCTTCCTGTAATGACACGATGACTTCTTATTGTTTAGAAGAAATGCGTCCATTGATGAAGATCTTCCTCCTTTATATACAATATATCCATGGGGGAGGGGGAGTCCTGTGTCATCAGCCCCGCCCAATGTATCCGCCCACTTCCTCTCCTAACTCAGCTTTACCCTTTCACTGCTGGAACTCTCCTATTCCTGATGTATTTCCCATGAACATGTAGCTCCGCCCACACAAGATCTATTATGGGACAATAAAACGACGTTTGATTTATGACGTCTCTCGGTATTTATAGAAATGTTTATCTCCCTGATTTACCGATTTATTATCTTCCCCCATTTGACACATGAGAGTTAGATATGAGATGTTCACTGTCTGTTCTCCTGTATATACCCCTCTGTGGTAATCACAGATACCATAATAAAAATTGCATCTACATATCTTTCAAAATGTGTCAAATTAGGATATTAAGTGGACTCCCAATAAGGGGATAAAATTGGAATTAGATTTCTCCCCTTGTGCTTACTAAATTAGTTACGCTCTTGCACGTTGAGTCTGTACTATTATTATACTCTATTGGGTTTATACTTTTTAGCCCTTTTCGTGGTTGGGAATAGAGCACAATCGCATCACAACCACAAGTAATGAGGGATCTATTGGATCAGATGAAACTTTTTCACTTGGGTTGTTATATATTTAATCTTTTGTACACCTTGGTGCTATCTCCTTGGGACTTATCCACTCTCAGGAATACTCTTAGAATTGTCAGCGTACAGTTTCCAATGTTTACGTTGTATGATCAATTAGTAATTATGTAGGATATTTCTGTTATTCGATATTCCTTTTTTTAGATTGCTTATGTGAGCCCATTCATGTGCCTCCCGATCGGTGCCTCCCCGCTTGCGGTTTGGGCCATCGGGTCCCTGCGATGCCCACGTGGCTGCATGCTCCCTGGTTTGGGGATCATGTTCCCTGATGTGCCTTCCCGGCAGGGTGGGGAGCTTTTCCATCTGTGCTCCCTTTCTTTTTCCCCCCTTGGGTGGCCGGTTGTCCCGGGTCGGCCGATTATGGGTGTGATCACCCTGCCGGCGGCGTCCCTCATCACCTCCGGACGTTGCGTGCGATGTGCGCACGCGTGCAGGTTCGCGCGTGCGTGCGACGTCGTGACGTCACGTTTTTTACGGCGGAAGTGACGACAGTGGTTTGGGGCTTTGCCTTGAGGGATGCCGAGGGAGCCACACGAGGCCTGCCAATGGCGGACACAGCCTTCCTCCACACGCCAGGGCTGGGGGGGCGGAAGGAACGACACCTATTGCCAATTTAGTACTAATTAAGGACACTATATAATGAGGGTTGATCCGGTTGTGATCCCCTCATACCTTTCCTTGGATGGCCAGACTCTCCTCTCTATTTGCAGGAGTGAGTATGAAACTATCAGATATTCGACTATCAATGTTTTGTCAGATTACACAGAACAATAATTTTTATCTATTTTTAACTTTGATTTATGGGCACATCGGCCTTTGATGCCGCAGATTTAGATACCTGGTAACATCTTGCACATACCGGTATTCTTCAATTACACGATATACACACATTCATCAATTTTTTTCTCCCACTCTCCTTTGAACACTCACCTGTGTTATTTTCATGCACACCCATTTTTGATATTTTTCACAGTACCATCCACTTTGCACAACTGTCACTCCCCTTTCTCATTACTGCTACTGTCAGTATTTAAAGATAAGGTTATTCCTGGCATACTATACATCAGTTATACCAACACAGTTATCTGATCAACATCTTCATTATAAATTTTACATGATGGATACACCTAACCTGTAATAGATCATTACAACACTTCCTGACCGCCCTATATATAGATAGATTCAATTACTATTAACATGGGTTTGTCCATGAGCTAACGCTCTGATAATTGTCGTAGGTTCTGGCCCCACCTCCCCTGTGGTGTGTTGGTGGGGAGGCAACTATACGTGTGACTCCTTGTAAGCCACATCAAGTGGATTCCTGTTCCCCTCTGTCCGGGGTGCTGCTACATGTGGGCACACTGGATGGCCTGGCTGCTATGTGGGGAGGCTCCGATCGAGGGGTACATCCAAATTCAGTGGTAATTATGTACATTGTGTTACTCAACAAACTCGTCTACGCTATAACTCTTTAAAATGAGTTGGACATGTTATAATTTTCTTTTTCCTTAGCAAACTCATCCTCTGAAGAGACCCCAAACTTCATGGGTCGAAACGCGTCAGATTTGTTGTGCAATGGCTTTATCACATGCTATGTATAACCTCTATGTTTGCTATTGTCTGTATTTGGTATGGGTATTTCCCCACTTGAGCTCACAGTTCATATTGATATAGTTGCTACATCTATTTATTACTTTACAATAAAAATCCATGCTTTACATCTATGCTTGGCTCATATCTATAGTTAGCTGCCAAAAAAACCCCGCTGGGGGACTCCTTTCCGTTTTTTTCCAGAGGGTGGGTTGGAAGATTCACAAGGTCATGGCCGTGCAGATGAGCAGGTAATTCTAAGCAGTCCTCTAGGGGGCCGTGCTACACAAACACCAACATGTTTCGGAGTCCTATATGCTCCTTCTTCAGGGAAGGTTTAAACAGTCTCGGTGATTATAGTGCCTGAGAGTGGATATGAAGTGTACAGCCAATCAGAATATAAAAACAATATTACAGGATCCAGTAAAGTGGGTAAAGGGAGCGCAAAAAATCCCCTCCCCAGGCTCAGGCCGGGCCCACGGGATATACACAGAGATAACCTCACAAGCAATGAGTCCCCAGCCTCTGAAGCAACCACAAGTATTTGGTAATCCCTCCTGGATGGTACTAATAACCAGATACAGCTTGGAAGTCCGTTCCCAGGGAGAGGGTTCAGAACGGTTATACTCCAGAAAGTTTCTGCTGAAAAGAATCCTCCCTCCCTGCCTGGTATGGCCTGCATGCAGAAGACTGAACAGTTTGGTTTTCTGCATGAAGGCCATACCAGGCAGGGAGGATTCTTTTAAGCAGAAACTTTCTGGAGTATAACCGTTCTGAACCCTCTCCCTGGGAACGGACTGGACTGTATCTGGTTATTGGTACCATCCAGGAGGGATTACCAAATACTTGTGGTTGCTTCAGAGGCTGGGGACTGTCTCATTGCTTGTGAGGTTATCTCTGTGTATATCCCGTGGGCCCGGCCTGAGCCGGGGGGGATTTTTTGCGCTCCCTTTACACGCTTCACTGGATCCTGTAATATTGTTTTTATATTCTGGTTGGCTGTACGCTGTGTATCCACTCTCAGGCATATTATTTACCAAGACTGTTTAAACCTTCCCTGAAGAAGGAGCATATAGGACTCCGAAACATGTTGGTGTTTAGTTTATACACATATTGTACATTGATTGGTGCTACTTTGTGCTTTGCGGCCACTGACCATTAATTCTATGTAACATTGTTGAATGTTCCATATTTTTTATCAATACTTTTTAACTTTTGATGACAACAAATACTTTGAATTTACATTTTGTCCAGCCTGCGTCTGTACAGTTTTTGAGCCCTAAAAGTCCAGACTGTTTTTTAGGGGGGTTTCCTTCCAAACAAATGAGCTTAGCTCTACCCCCTGGCTACTCTCATCACTTCTCCCACCTGGGGTCCTATCAGCCACATCCACTTGGTACTGGAAATAGTCAAAGCTGAAGTCCTTACTAAATCTTCAGAGTCAAATGGTCCAGAATGCAGCAGAAAGCTAATGTGTTTTGGCTTACAAAGCCTTACTCATAGCTCTCTGATCTACCTCGCACTGCTGTAGGCCTGCTACTACTACCTTACAAAAATAAGGGTCACAGTGTTATTTGCAACAGCAAATTTAATATGGCATTACAAATTGTTCTGCAGCTGTTGAACTGTTGCCAAGGCTGTAATTGTTTTTTGAAAAGGGTCCACCCTGACCTCTGGAGGAAGAATTGTGTTGGGTTTACGGTGCTTGGTGGGCATCGCCAACACCCAAGGCCTAATTTCTCCACAGATGTGTGACAATTGTGTCAAATTTTCAATTTTCGACCAGAATCAAGCATCTCCTGTGCAGAAATATCAGTGTTGGGTTACAGTGCTTTGACATTAATAATACCTGAAAAACGAAAATTGAATCTCAAATGCTTACCACAATTTTCCTTCCCTGATGAGCTCCACCTCTGCCTACCAATGGACATGCCCAGCCCCATATCCCCACCTGTCAGGACCTAACTCATGAACTTCACTCCCTCCTCCAGGCCAGTGTTATGTACCTAGAGTTCCGCACCTGGGTAGGAGTTTGTGGTGACATGGAGCTTGTCAGGAAAGGAAAATTGCAGTAAGTATTTGATATTTAATTTTCCGTTTTCCTGACGACTCCATCTTAGCCTACCACTGGAAATTAGCTAGGCAGGCAAATGAATTAATAATGGAGTTGACCTACCGCAAATTTCAAAAACTGTTAAAAGTGTGGGGCTATAGGTATGTGGAAGTACGTTTCATCAGATCTATGGAAAGGAGCCAGTCTCATCCAGTGATCTCCGTCATCTCAGTTATGTGTTATGAAGTCTCACTTCCCTAGTGGCAATGTACTGATCGCATGCAGTGCTTATCCATGACAAATTTTGATTTTTCCCCCCGGCTGCCTCGGCTCACAGTCCAGATATTTTTCTTATTTATTATGTTATTAAATAATTATATTAAATACCATTTTTTTCATTTTCTTATTTTGTCAACATTGTTTTCCTGTTTTGTTAATTTCAGCGAAGTATGGACAGCATGGATTCCCAACTGAGAATGTGTTTTGCCCTTTTATTCTGCTCTTTTCTTCTTTTGTCTTTTTTGTTTTTCTGCTTTTTTTTTTTTTTTTTTTCAAGATTTCTTCGAGTTTTTTTTAAACTTTTCAGCTATTTGGACCGGCACCATCTAGTGTCTGCTCTGCACACTGCACCCTCTGTGTTAACCGTTATTTTAGTGCTCCTCCCAATGAGACAATTATAGAAAATACCAGTCTAAGAATTTACGAATCATCATTTCCTGTATTTCTTCCTGTTTTCGGCCATTTTAGAGCTGGTTCCAGAAGGTTAAACATCTCCTCAGTCTTCATCCTGAACACATCGGCCACTAATAGGGACAGCACAGGATCTCTTCTACGTCAGACCACACAGGTAAGTCATGTGGATGTCCTATTCATAGTACAGGGCCCCTGTCCCTGCTATAGACATATCAATCATCTGTGACCGACTCTTCCCCCTTGTGATGAATCATCTGGCCTATATATATATATATACAGTATCTCACAAAAGTAAGTAGACTCCCCACATTTGTGTAAATCTTTACTTCTATCTTTTCATGTGACAACACTGAACAAATGACACTTGTCTACAATGCTGTGTGTTGAGTTATTTTGAGGGGACAGCAAATTTACACTGTTATACAAGCTGTACACCCACTACTTTACATTGTAGACAAGTGTCATTTCTTCAGTGTTGTCACATGAAAAGATAGAAGAAAAGATTTACACAAATGTCACTGAGGGGTGTACTTACTTTTGTCAGATACTGTATATATATATATATATATATACACACACACATACAGGGCTTTTTTCTCAGAAAATAGGTACAGGAACTCTAACATGAACCCCCCAAAAGACCCCCCCTCCACACTCTCCAAAGCGCATTAAATAGTGGGTGTGGTCAAATGTCACTAACAGTGGGAGGGTCTTAAAGGAGTGCAAAAAAAGCCCTGTATATATATATATAATATTATACGAGATTATATATATATATATATATATATATATATGTATATATATATATATATATATATATATATATAGTTTTTGAAGACTCGGTCTCTGTCTGTCACCTTGGTATAGAGGGTCCCCGCGCTCTCTAAGGCCCCCTTTACACGGGGAAGGTCCGTATTGTTGGACTCGGCTCGCTCAGCGGGGGATGGCTCTGTTTGTGTCCGGCTGAGCAGTCGGATGTCCGGTCCGTCTCCGATCACTGTGCAGAGACCTGTCAGTGTCCCCCTCTCCTCTATGGGGAGATTGAATGAAAACAGACAGATTGTCCATTTTTATTCGATCCGCTGGATGTATAGTGAGCGTATCGCCATCCGTCTGTATTCAGCGGATTTTGTCGGATCGGATGCCAGGCGGGTGTCACCAAATACATATCTACTGACATCCGCTTCCCCATAGAGGACAATGGGTGGTCCGATCGGGTCCCCCTGAAAAACGGACAGGCAGACCCGATCAATCCGATGATGTGAAAGGGGCCTAAATATTGATTGAGCTATTTTTGCTGATCTGTGATTTCAGATTTTACTTCTCAATGTTGGTTTCCTCTCCTATACGTACTGCCCACTGTCATACCCTCCACACTCCTCTCCTCTACATACTGCCCACTGTCATACCCTCCACACTCCTCTCCTGTATATACCGCCCACTGTCATACCCTCCACACTCCTCTCCTGTATATACCGCCCACTGTCATACCCTCCACACTCCTCTCCTGTACATACTGCCCACTGTCATACCCTCCACACTCCTCTCCTGTATATACCGCCCACTGTCATACCCTCCACACTCCTCTCCTGTACATACTGCCCACTGTCATACCCTCCACACTCCTCTCCTGTACATACTGCCCACTGTCATATCCTCCACACTCCTCTCCTGTACATACTGCCCACTGTCATACCCTCCACACTCCTCTCCTGTATATACCGCCCACTGTCATACCCTCCACACTCCTCTCCTGTACATACTGCCCACTGTCATACCCTCCACACTCCTCTCCTGTACATACTGCCCACTGTCATACCCTCCACACTCCTCTCCTGTACATACTGCCCACTGTCATATCCTCCACACTCCTCTCCTGTACATACTGCCCACTGTCATACCCTCCACACTCCTCTCCTGTACATACCGCCCACTGTCATACCCTCCACACTCCTCTCCTGTACATACTGCCCACTGTCATACCCTCCACACTCCTCTCCTGTACATACTGCCCACTGTCATACCCTCCACACTCCTCTCCTGTACATACTGCCCACTGTCATACCCTCCACACTCCTCTCCTGTACATACCGCCCACTGTCATACCCTCCGCACATCTCTCCTGTACATACTGCCCACTGTCATATCCTCCACACTCCTCTCCTGTACATACTGCCCACTGTCACACAACCTCCACACTCCTCTCCTGTACATATTGCCCACTGTCATACCCTCCAGACTCCTCTCCTGTACATACTGCCCACTGTCATACCCTCCACACTCCTCTCCTGTATATACCGCCCACTGTCATACCCTCCACACTCCTCTCCTGTACATACTGCCCACTGTCATACCCTCCACACTCCTCTCCTGTACATACTGCCCACTGTCATACCCTCCACACTCCTCTCCTGTACATACTGCCCACTGTCATATCCTCCACACTCCTCTCCTGTACATACTGCTCACTGTCATACCCTCCACACTCCTCTCCTGTACATACCGCCCACTGTCATACCCTCCACACTCCTCTCCTGTACATACTGCCCACTGTCATACTCTCCACACTCCTCTCCTGTATATACCGCCCACTGTCATACCCTCCACACTCCTCTCCTGTACATACTGCCCACTGTCATACCCTCCACACTCCTCTCCTGTATATACCGCCCACTGTCATACCCTCCACACTCCTCTCCTGTACATACTGCCCACTGTCATACCCTCCACACTCCTCTCCTGTACATACTGCCCACTGTCATACCCTCCACACTCCTCTCCTGTACATACTGCCCACTGTCATATCCTCCACACTCCTCTCCTGTACATACTGCCCACTGTCATACCCTCCACACTCCTCTCCTGTACATACCGCCCACTGTCATACCCTCCGCACATCTCTCCTGTACATACTGCCCACTGTCATATCCTCCACACTCCTCTCCTGTACATACTGCCCACTGTCACACAACCTCCACACTCCTCTCCTGTACATATTGCCCACTGTCATACCCTCCAGACTCCTCTCCTGTACATACTGCCCACTGTCATACCCTCCACACTCCTCTCCTGTACATACTGCCCACTGTCATACCCTCCACACTCCTCTCCTGTACATACCGCCCACTGTCATACCCTCCACACTCCTCTCCTGTACATACTGCGCACTGTCATATCCTCCACACTCCTTTCATGTACATACCGCCCACTGTCATACCCTCCACACTCCTCTCCTGTACATACCGCCCACTGTCATACCCTCCACACTCCTCTCATGTACATACTGCCCACTGTCATACCCACCACACTCCTCTCCTATACATACCGCTCACTGTCATACCCTCCACACTCCTCTCATGTACATACCGCCCACTGTCATAAATAGAAAAATATGAGCTCTGCTAAGAAAACAAATCTAGAAGATGTATTGAAATATTGAATAAGGAGATCTCTGATGGAGCCATATATGTGTGTCACAAACATACACTGTGAGAAACCGAGGTGATTATGTGATGAAGGACACACACCAATATATCGTCCCAACAGTGAAATAAAGTCCAAACAAAACTTCCAGTGATGTTCAGTAAGGCCCCTTTCACACTGAGGCTCTTCTAAACTGCCAGTAAAACACTGAGCGCTTTTGAAGAGCTTTCCAGGCGCTTTTAAAGAGCTTTCCATTCATTTCAATGGAGAGAGGCGTTTTTTCACCGCTCTGCCAGCGCACTGCCCCAGTGTGAAAGCCAGGGGGCATTGCTAGGTCTACAAAAGATCTGGGGCTAGAGCCCATAGCAGCGTAGTAAAGAAAGCCATACGCTTGGGCGGGCATACACATGTATATAATATATGTATGTGTGTGTATATATATATCCCCAGAGAGTCCCCCTTACATCAGGGTCCCCAGAGAGCCCCCCACTTACATCAGGGTTCCCAGGGAGCCCCCTTTACATTAGGGTCCCCAGAGAGCCCTCCCCTTAAATCAGGGTCCCCAGAGAGCCTCTCCCTTAAATCAGGGTCCCCAGAGAGCCTCTCCCTTAAATCAGGGTCCCCAGAGAGCCCCCCTTAAATCAGGGTCCCCAGAGAGCCTCTCCCTTAAATCAGGGTCCCCAGAGAGCCCCCCACTTACATCAGGGTCCCCAGAGAGCCCCCCACTTACATCAGGGTCCCCAGAGAGCCCCCCACTTACATCAGGGTTCCCAGGGAGCCCCCCTTACATTAGGGTCCCCAGAGAGCCCCCCCTTAAATCAGGGTCCCCAGAGAGCCCCCCCTTAAATCAGGGTCCCCGGAGAGTCTCTCCCTTAAATTAGAGTCCCCAGAGAGACCCCCCACTTACATCAGGGTCCCCAGAAAGCCTCCCTTCCCCTTGGTGACCCCTGCAGAAACTCTGGGCTATGGGCCCCAGATTCGGGCTATAGCCCCAAAAGCCACCCCCTAGTGATGCCCCTGGTGAAAGCATTCATTGATTTTAATTGAAATCATTTTTCATGAGCTTTTCAGGCGCTTTTTTTAGCGTGAAAGCGCCTGAAAAGCGCCTCCGTGTGAAAGGTATCTAAAGGTGCAATGAGGCTTTGCAGTCCCACAGATGACACCATGTGAGAAAATCCACCACCAAATAAATTGCACGCTTACCAGAGGGCAAGCTTTGTCTAAGCTTGTAAATCAACCTGAAGCACAATCAGTGGTGCCGTCACAGCGCGACCTCCCCACATGGAAAGAGAAAACTGGACAGCTCCGTCCGCTAGGCAAAAATGCAGTCAGCAGGAGGGACCTGGCTGAGGGGCTTTCTTACTTCTCTAGTCCACTGCTCCACCAGAAAAAGTAAAAAGTGTGGCAGGACAAGGAGGGACCCGGGTGCCACAAGCTGTGTCCACGTTTAATGGGGGAAAGCGTGTGAGACAAAGAGGTGCAAGTCAATTAGGGGCCTTTGTCATGGTGGACAGGCTGAACAGTCTATTGGGAAAAAATAAAGGATGAGTTCTCTGAAGAGGGTTGAACAAGCCAAGGGTCGATCACGAGCGATAGAAAAATACAGATGGCAGCAGGGAAGACAAGAGCCAGGCACTGGGTGAGAAGGCACAATCACCAGACGGTACCACCGATCGATGCTTACTCATAGCCAGATTGGAGGTAGTCAAACATGTACATAGAAAAGGGAAGTGGTTTAAAAACATGGATACATTGAGGAGGAAATGGGACTTTAAAATGAAGCGGTTGAAATGCGGAGGTGATGGTAAAAGTATAAAGTTTTATTTATATCAAGATAAGTAATTTTGTATATTACATATATGCACAAGATATGGACATGGTGATACAAAGGTATAAAAGAACACATCAATAAATGAGGGTAAATTCATGGAAATAAAATAGATGGTATGTAACAGCAAAATGGCCTAAAAAGGCCAGCCACAGCATGCCCGGATTCTGTATGGATAATCGCATAATGGGAATCTAAGACTGCTGGGTTCATATTAATAACATAATCGAAACTTAGTATGTGTCTCTGTAGCATCCTGTAGCTCTACGCGTTTCGTGGATAAATTTCCAGAACGAGGCCAGGCTCCCTTTTACGCTCCACTCTCTTCCATGTCCAAGATGGCGCCTGATTCAGAACGAGGCGCGGTTACGTCTGGATGTTATTTCAGTGGTGGCTCAGCACACCGCCCGTGCCCCAGGAAGACGCAAGGTATTGCGAAACATGTAGGGCGGTGCGCTGTGCTGACGCCATCACGCCACATGTGACCCCGGCACGGGGGGTGTTTTGTTTTTATTTGTTTAGCCGGCATTTTTACTATTTGTCCTGTACTGTCGTTTGCGGGCATCCGCGCGTTTTACCTAATAAACACGCTTTTCTACTACACGATTGGCGTCCCCCTCTCTCTCCTGTTCATACACTCGGGACCTGGAGCCCAAGTGGGTCCTTTTTCAGAGCCTGAGAAGTGGCATATCGGGTATTTTTTCATCCCCTGTATGATATCCACTTTCATCTGAGAGAACCGGATGTTGGAGACAGCGAACATCTATACAGCCACAGCTCCTTACAGAGGGTAATCTGTCTGCTTATATGACCCTGCGCTGGAGGGGGTCCACCTTGTCCGGTAAGGGTCTGAACACACAGATTACCGCTCTGTTTTTTGAAGATTCATTCATCCACCACATAAGCCCCTGGGAGTTCCTTTACATTCATTATTTTTCATCTTGGAACTTATCACATATCAGGACTTATTTGCCCCTTAATGCCACACATGGTGGACATTATCATATGTTTATTCACTTGTAATGTTGCAAACGGGATGAAAGAACTGAGGAGGGATGGTGAGACTCTACTACAGTCGCTATGATGTAAATAGCGAAAAAAAAAAAAAGAAAAAATATTATCGTTCAGGATGTCTGAACCTGGAGATTGGGAGTGTCACAAAAAGTACAACCAAACGCAAAGGCTTACTCCATCAGTGGTGTTCATATGGAGTGAACTATACCACCAAGGAGAAAGTCTCACTCCATCCGCTGCAATCTGCAACATAGTTAATTTAAATGGGTCCTGGCTGATATGTTGCAAAGGGCCAGCGATATTACTTAATTCCTCGTGGCCAGAATTAGATAAAGAAAATAATATAGATAAAAAAGGGCCCAAAATACATCCCTGGGAATTACAGACCAGTTAGCCTAACATCAATAGTATGTAAACTCTTGGAGGGGATGATAAGGGACTATATACAAGATTTTAGTAATGAGAACGGTATCATTAGCAGTAATCAGCATGGATTCATGAAGAATCGTTCTTGCCAAACCAATCTATTAACCTTCTATGAGGAGGTGAGTTGCCATCTAGATAAAGGAAGGCCCGTAGACGTGGTGTATCTGGATTTGGCAAAAGCATTTGACACAGTTCCCCATAAACGTTTACTGTACAAAATAAGGTGCGTTGGCATGGACCATAGGATGAGTACATGGATTGAAAACTGGCTACAAGGGCGAGTTCAGAGGGTGGTTATAAATGGGGAGTACTCGGAATGGTCAGGGGTGGGTAGTGGGGTTCCCCAGGGTTCTGTGCTGGGACCAATCCTATTTAATTTGTTCATAAACGACCTGGAGGATGGGATAAACAGTTCAATCTCTGTATTTGATACTAAGCTAAGCAGGGCAATAACTTCTCCGCAGGACGTGGAAACCTTGCAAAAAGACCTGAACAAATGAATGGGGGAGGGGCGACTACATGGCAAATGAGGTTCAATGTAGAAAAATGTAAAATAATGCATTTGGGTGGCAAAAATCTGAATGCACTCTATACACTGGGGGGAGAACCTCTGGGGGGATCTAGGATGGAAAAGGACCTGGGGGTCCTAGTAGATGATAGGCTCAGCAATGACATGCAATGCCAAGCTGCTGCTAACAAAGCAAACAGAATATTGGCATTAAAAAGGGGATCAACTCCAGAGATAAAACGATAATTCTCCCACTCTACAAGACTCTGGTCCGGCCGCACCTGAAGTATGCTGTCCAGTTCTGGGCACCAGTCCTCAGGAAGGATGTACTGGAAATGGAGCGAGTACAAAGAAGGGCAACAAAGCTAATAAAGGGTCTGGAGGATCTTAGTTATGAGGAAAGGTTGTGAGCTCTGAACTTATTCTCTCTGGAGAAGAGACACTTGAGAGGGGATATGATTTCATTGTATAAATACCGGACTGGTATTTAAGATAAAAATCCATGTAACTTCCCGTTTGCACAAAATATTAAACTTCTCTCCTCCTCTAAGTGGTTTCCTTATCTTCTCAATCCCCTGGATGGTGAGGCTTTGTGTGTCTTTCTGATGATTCATGTTCCAATGTCGCGCTCCGTTTGTGGCATGGTTTTATTCGATATCATAAAGATGATCGTAAAGACGATCTTTTAATCTACGTGTAGTTCTTCCAACATGCTGTACGCCACATATGGTGCAGGTAATTACATATATACGACATACCGTGTATTACAGTTAATGAAAGAGCGTATCTTATGGGTATAACCTGTAGAGGCTGATATAATGGTGTTGCCCTTATGAATGAAAGGACAATAGGAACAGCCACGGCACCCGCATCTAAAGGTGCCCTGAATGTTTAGCCAATTGCCTGATGTGCTGGCACTGGAGAAGAGACTAGGTGACAAAATGCTACCCAGGGATGGAGGTCTCCTAGAGACCGTACGGATGCCCTTATGGAGAATATGGGAATAACCGGGGTCATGGTTCAATACCGGAAGATAGTTGGTGACAATCTTTTTGATGTTATTGAATTCCTCACTATAGGGAGTAGAGAAGGTCGGAATGGGATTGGATTTCTTGGATTTGTAGTAGTATTCGTAGTATCTGGGCTTCAGCAGACAGTCATGCTTTCGTTGCCAAATCAGTTACTGGAGGCAGTCATTTCCTAGGGGTACTTGGTCTGGTTCTGTACCTTTGTTCTGAAGGTAGGGGGCCGGGCCACCAGGGTGCCCAGTGGCAAGTTTCCAATATTGTTGGTTACATATTGGCTGCTCTCTTTCCTGCGGAAACATTTTTCATCAAGGTACTCGTCCGTGGATTTGATGATTCAGCACGTGCTACCGTTGGGGGGGGGGGGGGGGTTGCAGTGGCATTTTAACTGTCATCATCAAAGCTTGAACTTACTTCCATCAGACCCTCCCATTGGTAGGGCAAGATAATGGTGCAGATGTTGTTTCACCACTAGGCCACCCTTGGGTCGAAAGCAGTCCTTGCTTCCGTACCTTGCCAAGCACTCCTGCAGGGGGGGTCAGGGTTAATTCATTCAGTTCATGTCCTGTCACATGGTGACCCTGGTTACCGCCCAAGGATCTATAGTCTCTCAGGGAGTGTGCTGTCCCCTTGACGGCCCACAAAGTGGTAGGTTTGGGCCAAACGTCATCATCATTCTGGGCTCCATTCTCAGCACAATCTCTTAATCACAATGTTGTCGGAAGAACTGCTCAGATAGGTCAGACCAGTCATCTTTTGTTTGATCCCCAGCCTGTTGCAAAAGGGGGGCTTACAGTCACTTCGGGTATGCTGAATCATGCATTGAGACTTATTCCCCAGGATGGAGTCTGGCCCTCCTTCCTCTATTCTGGACTCAAACTCGGTTGTCAGGTCACAAGCACCTGTTGTACATAGTATGGGATCAGGTTCTGAGTGTCTGGTAGGGTTTCTCCATGTTAAACGGTGCTTATTGCCACAACACATTGGCCTTATCCGCCAACACTAGCAAACTCATCCATCAGGTATCCAGCACTTCAGGCCCCTGCAAACTCCTGTCAGGTCGTTCATTTTTGCGGCTTATCCTCTCAGACTACCCCATACCAGCATAAACAGGCCAGGGGTTTGTGGGAATTTTACAGAGTTACTCAACTGGTGGCCATGCGTAGCGTTCGATCTTCACGGCCTTTATTTCACAAGGGATCCTCAGGTCAGGCCCTTGCTCCTGTTCCCCTCACATATCCTCACGTCTCAAGCACTTCGTTCCATGTGTGGGTTTTCTCGGAAATCAGACTCAATCCAATCATTCACGGGATATTTATTTGGGTTCTGGGCTGTTGCAGGTTCCAAGCAGGGGGTCCCTACTTTTTATCAATTCATGGAACGTTGGTGTTCATCCTGTTATAGCTGACACACTGGATCTGTACACTGAAGCCATCCGGGTGTGCGTTACCCTGTTGGATGGTTGGTTACCACCTTTCATCTAGCTTTTCATCACACCTACTTTCCTGTCTTTTTGCCCTCTTTTCAGGTGTACTGACCAGCTAGGCCAAGGCACACCTCAGGCCTTGGTAGTTAGGGTATCGCATTTCCAAGTGAAGACTCAGACTACAAATACTATGCAGTGTACTGGTAACTGGAGACACATACTATGCAGTGTACTGGTAACTGGAGACACATACTATGCAGTGTACTGGTAACTGGGGACACATACTATGCAGTGTACTGGTAACTGGAGACACATACTATGCAGTGTACTGGTAACTGGAGACACAAACTATGCAGTGTACTGGTAACTGGAGATACATACTATGTAGTGTACTGGTAACTGGAGATACATACTATGCAGTGTACTGGTAACTGGAGATACATACTATGTAGTGTACTGGTAACTGGAGATACATACTATACAGTGTACTGGTAACTGGAGATACATACTATGTAGTGTACTGGTAACTGGAGATACATACTATGTAGTGTACTGGTAACTGGAGATACATACTATGTAGTGTACTGGTAACTGGAGACACATACTATGCAGTGTACTGGTAACTGGAGATACATACTATGTAGTGTACTGGTAACTGGAGATACATACTATGCAGTGTACTGGTAACTGGAGACACATACTATGCAGTGTACTGGTAACTGGAGACACATACTATGCAGTGTACTGGTAACTGGAGACACATACTATGCAGTGTACTGGTAACTGGAGATACATACTATGCAGTGTACTGGTAACTGGAGACACATACTATACAGTGTACTGGTAACTGGAGATACATACTATGCAGTGTACTGGTAACTGGAGATACATACTATGCAGTGTACTGGTAACTGGAGATACATACTATGTAGTGTACTGGTAACTGGAGACACATACTATGCAGTGTACTGGTAACTGGGGACACATACTATGCAGTGTACTGGTAACTGGAGACACATACTATGCAGTGTACTGGTAACTGGAGACACAAACTATGCAGTGTACTGGTAACTGGAGATACATACTATGTAGTGTACTGGTAACTGGAGATACATACTATGCAGTGTACTGGTAACTGGAGATACATACTATGTAGTGTACTGGTAACTGGAGATACATACTATACAGTGTACTGGTAACTGGAGATACATACTATGTAGTGTACTGGTAACTGGAGATACATACTATGCAGTGTACTGGTAACTGGAGATACATACTATGTAGTGTACTGGTAACTGGAGATACATACTATACAGTGTACTGGTAACTGGAGATACATACTATGCAGTGTACTGGTAACTGGAGATACATACTATGTAGTGTACTGGTAACTGGAGATACATACTATGCAGTGTACTGGTAACTGGAGACACATACTATGCAGTGTACTGGTAACTGGAGACACATACTATGCAGTGTACTGGTAACTGGAGATACATACTATGTAGTGTACTGGTAACTGGAGACACATACTATGCAGTGTACTGGTAACTGGAGATACATACTATGCAGTGTACTGGTAACTGGAGACACATACTATACAGTGTACTGGTAACTGGAGATACATACTATGCAGTGTACTGGTAACTGGAGATACATACTATGCAGTGTACTGGTAACTGGAGATACATACTATGCAGTGTACTGGTAACTGGAGATACATACTATGCAGTGTACTGGTAACTGGAGATACATACTATGCAGTGTACTGGTAACTGGAGACACATACTATGCAGTGTACTGGTAACTGGAGATACATACTATGCAGTGTACTGGTAACTGGAGACACATACTATGTAGTGTACTGGTAACTGGAGACACATACTATGCAGTGTACTGGTAACTGGAGATACATACTATGTAGTGTACTGGTAACTGGAGATACATACTATGCAGTGTACTGGTAACTGGAGATACATACTATGTAGTGTACTGGTAACTGGAGATACATACTATGCAGTGTACTGGTAACTGGAGACACATGCTATGCAGTGTACTGGTAACTGGAGACACATACTATGCAGTGTACTGGTAACTGGAGATACATACTATGCAGTGTACTGGTAACTGGAGATACATACTATGCAGTGTACTGGTAACTGGAGATACATACTATGCAGTGTACTGGTAACTGGAGATACATACTATGCAGTGTACTGGTAACTGGAGATACATACTATGTAGTGTACTGGTAACTGGAGACACATACTATGTAGTGTACTGGTAACTGGAGACACATACTATGTAGTGTACTGGTAACTGGAGATACATACTATGCAGTGTACTGGTAACTGGAGACACATACTATGCAGTGTACTGGTAACTGGAGACACATACTATGCAGTGTACTGGTAACTGGAGACACATACTATGCAGTGTACTGGTAACTGGAGATACATACTATGCAGTGTACTGGTAACTGGAGACACATACTATGCAGTGTACTGGTAACTGGAGACACATACTATGCAGTGTACTGGTAACTGGAGACACATACTATGCAGTGTACTGGTAACTGGAGATACATACTATGCAGTGTACTGGTGACTGGAGATACATACTATGCAGTGTACTGGTAACTGGAGATACATACTATGCAGTGTACTGGTAACTGGAGACACATACTATGCAGTGTACTGGTGACTGGAGATACATACTATGCAGTGTACTGGTAACTGGAGATACATACTATGCAGTGTACTGGTAACTGGAGACACATACTATGCAGTGTACTGGTAACTGGAGACACATACTATGTAGTGTACTGGTGACTGGAGACACATACTATACAGTGTACTGGTAACTGGAGATACATACTATGCAGTGTACTGGTAACTGGAGACACATACTATGCAGTGTACTGGTAACTGGAGACACATACTATGCAGTGTACTGGTGACTGGAGACACATACTATACAGTGTACTGGTAACTGGAGATACATACTATGCAGTGTACTGGTAACTGGAGACACATACTATGCAGTGTACTGGTAACTGGAGACACATACTATGCAGTGTACTGGTGACTGGAGACACATACTATACAGTGTACTGGTAACTGGAGATACATACTATGCAGTGTACTGGTAACTGGAGATACATACTATGCAGTGTACTGGTAACTGGAGACACATACTATGCAGTGTACTGGTAACTGGAGACACATACTATGCAGTGTACTGGTAACTGGAGACACATACTATGCAGTGTACTGGTAACTGGAGATACATACTATGCAGTGTACTGGTAACTGGAGACACATACTATGCAGTGTACTGGTAACTGGAGACACATACTATGCAGTGTACTGGTAACTGGAGACACATACTATGCAGTGTACTGGTAACTGGAGACACATACTATGCAGTGTACTGGTAACTGGAGACACATACTATGCAGTGTACTGGTAACTGGGGACACATACTATGCAGTGTACTGGTAACTGGAGACACATACTATGCAGTGTACTGGTAACTGGAGACACATACTATGCAGTGTACTGGTAACTGGAGACACATACTATGCAGTGTACTGGTAACTGGAGACACATACTATGCAGTGTACTGGTAACTGGGGACACATACTATGCAGTGTACTGGTAACTGGAGACACATACTATGCAGTGTACTGGTAACTGGAGATACATACTATGCAGTGTACTGGTAACTGGAGATACATACTATGTAGTGTACTGGTAACTGGAGATACATACTATGCAGTGTACTGGTAACTGGAGATACATACTATGTAGTGTACTGGTAACTGGAGATACATACTATGCAGTGTACTGGTAACTGGAGACACATGCTATGCAGTGTACTGGTAACTGGAGACACAAACTATGTAGTGTACTGGTAACTGGAGACACATACTATGCAGTGTACTGGTAACTGGAGATACATACTATGCAGTGTACTGGTAACTGGAGACACATACTATGCAGTGTACTGGTAACTGGAGACACATACTATGCAGTGTACTGGTAACTGGAGATACATACTATGTAGTGTACTGGTAACTGGAGACACATACTATGCAGTGTACTGGTAACTGGAGATACATACTATGCAGTGTACTGGTAACTGGAGACACATACTATACAGTGTACTGGTAACTGGAGATACATACTATGCAGTGTACTGGTAACTGGAGATACATACTATGCAGTGTACTGGTAACTGGAGATACATACTATGCAGTGTACTGGTAACTGGAGATACATACTATGCAGTGTACTGGTAACTGGAGATACATACTATGCAGTGTACTGGTAACTGGAGACACATACTATGCAGTGTACTGGTAACTGGAGATACATACTATGCAGTGTACTGGTAACTGGAGACACATACTATGTAGTGTACTGGTAACTGGAGACACATACTATGCAGTGTACTGGTAACTGGAGATACATACTATGTAGTGTACTGGTAACTGGAGATACATACTATGCAGTGTACTGGTAACTGGAGATACATACTATGTAGTGTACTGGTAACTGGAGATACATACTATGCAGTGTACTGGTAACTGGAGACACATGCTATGCAGTGTACTGGTAACTGGAGACACATACTATGCAGTGTACTGGTAACTGGAGATACATACTATGCAGTGTACTGGTAACTGGAGATACATACTATGCAGTGTACTGGTAACTGGAGATACATACTATGCAGTGTACTGGTAACTGGAGATACATACTATGCAGTGTACTGGTAACTGGAGATACATACTATGCAGTGTACTGGTAACTGGAGATACATACTATGCAGTGTACTGGTAACTGGAGATACATACTATGCAGTGTACTGGTAACTGGAGACACATACTATGTAGTGTACTGGTAACTGGAGACACATACTATGTAGTGTACTGGTAACTGGAGATACATACTATGCAGTGTACTGGTAACTGGAGACACATACTATGCAGTGTACTGGTAACTGGAGACACATACTATGCAGTGTACTGGTAACTGGAGATACATACTATGCAGTGTACTGGTAACTGGAGACACATACTATGCAGTGTACTGGTAACTGGAGACACATACTATGCAGTGTACTGGTAACTGGAGACACATACTATGCAGTGTACTGGTAACTGGAGATACATACTATGCAGTGTACTGGTAACTGGAGACACATACTATGCAGTGTACTGGTGACTGGAGATACATACTATGCAGTGTACTGGTAACTGGAGATACATACTATGCAGTGTACTGGTAACTGGAGACACATACTATGCAGTGTACTGGTAACTGGAGACACATACTATGTAGTGTACTGGTGACTGGAGACACATACTATACAGTGTACTGGTAACTGGAGATACATACTATGCAGTGTACTGGTAACTGGAGACACATACTATGCAGTGTACTGGTAACTGGAGACACATACTATGCAGTGTACTGGTGACTGGAGACACATACTATACAGTGTACTGGTAACTGGAGATACATACTATGCAGTGTACTGGTAACTGGAGATACATACTATGCAGTGTACTGGTAACTGGGGACACATACTATGCAGTGTACTGGTAACTGGAGACACATACTATGCAGTGTACTGGTAACTGGAGACACATACTATGCAGTGTACTGGTAACTGGAGACACATACTATGCAGTGTACTGGTAACTGGAGACACATACTATGCAGTGTACTGGTAACTGGGGACACATACTATGCAGTGTACTGGTAACTGGAGACACATACTATGCAGTGTACTGGTAACTGGAGATACATACTATGCAGTGTACTGGTAACTGGAGACACATACTATGCAGTGTACTGGTAACTGGAGACACATACTATGCAGTGTACTGGTAACTGGAGACACATACTATGCAGTGTACTGGTAACTGGAGACACATACTATGTAGTGTACTGGTAACTGGAGACACATACTATGCAGTGTACTGGTAACTGGAGACACATACTATGTAGTGTACTGGTAACTGGAGACACATACTATGTAGTGTACTGGTAACTGGAGACACATACTATGCAGTGTACTGGTAACTGGAGATACATACTATGCAGTGTACTGGTAACTGGAGACACATACTATGCAGTGTACTGGTAACTGGAGACACATACTATGCAGTGTACTGGTAACTGGAGATACATACTATGCAGTGTACTGGTAACTGGAGATACATACTATGCAGTGTACTGGTAACTGGAGATACATACTATGCAGTGTACTGGTAACTGGAGATACATACTATGCAGTGTACTGGTAACTGGAGACACATGCTATGCAGTGTACTGGTAACTGGAGATACATACTATGCAGTGTACTGGTAACTGGGGACACATACTATGCAGTGTACTGGTAACTGGGGACACATACTATGCAGTGTACTGGTAACTGGAGACACATACTATGCAGTGTACTGGTAACTGGAGACACATACTATGCAGTGTACTGGTAACTGAAGACACATACTATGTAGTGTACTGGTAACTGGAGACACATACTATGCAGTGTACTGGTAACTGGAGATACATACTATGCAGTGTACTGGTAACTGGAGACACATACTATGCAGTGTACTGGTAACTGGAGACACATACTATGCAGTGTACTGGTAACTGGAGATACATACTATGTAGTGTACTGGTAACTGGAGATACATACTATGCAGTGTACTGGTAACTGGAGATACATACTATGTAGTGTACTGGTAACTGGAGATACATGCTATGCAGTGTACTGGTAACTGGAGATACATACTATGCAGTGTACTGGTAACTGGAGACACATGCTATGCAGTGTACTGGTAACTGGAGATACATACTATGCAGTGTACTGGTAACTGGGGACACATACTATGCAGTGTACTGGTAACTGGAGACACATACTATGCAGTGTACTGGTAACTGGAGACAATGGCGACCCTAGGGGGGGGCCAGAGGGGGCCCTGACCCCCCCAACATTATGCTGGGCCCCACCATGTGCCCCCCCAAAAAAAAAATTTTTTTTTTAATTTTTTTTTTTTTTTTTTTTTACAAAAAGGCAATTTCTTCTTGTTTGTATTCATATCGGATGTGCCGCATCTTACTCGGGCCACCGCTGGGGTAACACAGTCTCTATTGAGAGGGAGAACGTCCCCAGTCAGCTCCTGTGGGTGATTCCTCCCCCCTCCCTCTGCTCGCTGACACTGCATAATGCGAGCGCTCACACAACCACGGCCGCCCGATCTGCTCCTTCCCCTGCATCCTCATTGGCAGGAAGAAGAGCGAGTTGCAGGAAGGACTCCACCAGGACTCTCAGTTACTGAAAAAACAGACTGATTTCTCCCGTCCTTAAGACAGGAGAACCAGCCTATAAATTCCAAGAGATGCCAGACCAGCGCTGTCAATAGCAGGGGCAGGACAGCAAGAGGAGGCTGGGGAACCCCACAGTGACAGAACACCAGGGCCCGGTGGCAAGACAACCTTTGCAACCCTGATAGTTCTCCCACTGCTTTGGACCCTTATATTTTCTTGGTATGCTGGTGACAGATATCTCTTGTTCTCTGTCACCCTGGGGGGGGGGGGGGGGCCCAATACAGTAGGAAGGGAGCTCACTGCAGAACATGTGAAAGGGTCGTTGTGGGATCGTAGTAAAGGGGTGAAGGGCCCCAGGATAGATAGATATATCTATCTATCTATATATATTTTATCCACATATATATTTTTGTCCCTGTCCCCCCATGTGCCCCCCCTAAATATGAAAGCTGGAGACACATACTATACAGTGTACTGGTAACTGGAGACACATACTATGCAGTGTACTGGTAACTGAAGATACATACTATGTAGTGTACTGGTAACTGAAGATACATACTATGCAGTGTACTGGTAACTGAAGATACATACTATGCAGTGTACTGGTAACTGGAGATACATACTATGCAGTGTACTGGTAACTGGAGACACATACTATGTAGTGTACTGGTAACTGGAGACACATACTATGCAGTGTACTGGTAACTGGAGACACATACTATGCAGTGTACTGGTAACTGGAGATACATACTATGCAGTGTACTGGTAACTGAAGATACATACTATGCAGTGTACTGGTAACTGGAGATACATACTATGCAGTGTACTGGTAACTGGGGACACATACTATGCAGTGTACTGGTAACTGGAGATACATACTATGCAGTGTACTGGTAACTGGAGATACATACTATGCAGTGTACTGGTAACTGGAGACACATACTATGTAGTGTACTGGTAACTGGAGATACATACTATGCAGTGTACTGGTAACTGGAGACACATACTATGCAGTGTACTGGTAACTGAAGATACATACTATGTAGTGTACTGGTAACTGGAGACACATACTATGCAGTGTACTGGTAACTGGAGATACATACTATGCAGTGTACTGGTAACTGAAGATACATACTATGCAGTGTACTGGTAACTGGGGACACATACTATGCAGTGTACTGGTAACTGGAGATACATACTATGCAGTGTACTGGTAACTGGAGACACATACTATGCAGTGTACTGGTAACTGGGGACACATACTATGCAGTGTACTGGTAACTGGAGATACATACTATGCAGTGTACTGGTAACTGGAGATACATACTATGCAGTGTACTGGTAACTGGAGACACATACTATGTAGTGTACTGGTAACTGGAGACACATACTATGCAGTGTACTGGTAACTGAAGATACATACTATGTAGTGTACTGGTAACTGAAGATACATACTATGCAGTGTACTGGTAACTGAAGATACATACTATGCAGTGTACTGGTAACTGGAGATACATACTATGCAGTGTACTGGTAACTGGAGATACATACTATGCAGTGTACTGGTAACTGGAGATACATACTATGCAGTGTACTGGTAACTGGAGATACATACTATGTAGTGTACTGGTAACTGGAGACACATACTATGCAGTGTACTGGTAACTGAAGATACATACTATGTAGTGTACTGGTAACTGAAGATACATACTATGCAGTGTACTGGTAACTGAAGATACATACTATGCAGTGTACTGGTAACTGGAGATACATACTATGCAGTGTACTGGTAACTGGAGATACATACTATGCAGTGTACTGGTAACTGGAGATACATACTATGCAGTGTACTGGTAACTGGAGACACATACTATGTAGTGTACTGGTAACTGGAGACACATACTATGCAGTGTACTGGTAACTGGGGACACATACTATGCAGTGTACTGGTAACTGGAGATACATACTATGCAGTGTACTGGTAACTGGAGATACATACTATGCAGTGTACTGGTAACTGGAGATACATACTATGCAGTGTACTGGTAACTGGAGATACATACTATGCAGTGTACTGGTAACTGAAGATACATACTATGCAGTGTACTGGTAACTGGGGACACATACTATGCAGTGTACTGGTAACTGGAGATACATACTATGCAGTGTACTGGTAACTGGAGATACATACTATGCAGTGTACTGGTAACTGGAGATACATACTATGCAGTGTACTGGTAACTGGAGATACATACTATACAGTGTACTGGTAACTGGAGATACATACTATGTAGTGTACTGGTAACTGGAGACACATACTATGCAGTGTACTGGTAACTGGGGACACATACTATGCAGTGTACTGGTAACTGGAGATACATACTATGCAGTGTACTGGTAACTGGAGATACATACTATGCAGTGTACTGGTAACTGGAGACACATACTATGTAGTGTACTGGTAACTGAAGATACATACTATACAGTGTACTGGTAACTGGAGACACAAACTATGCAGTGGTAATATTGAAGTTTATTGAGATTTTCATACATTAGAGGGTTCCACCATTATTGATTAGTAAATTAGAGCTGCACTTTTTTGTTTTTCTCATGGTGACATTTACTTGTATCACACACTGATGTAAAGCAGCATGTCTCGGCTCTCTCTGTGGTGCGGATAGGGATGTGCTCCTATACATCATACAAGCACTGATTACTGATAGAAAGATCTCAAAGCTGCATGAGGAGGAGGAATATTTCTAATACAGAATTACAGCAGAGTACAGAGTTTATAATATATCATTATGGGATGTGTGTACAGTTCAGTAATGATTACATAAATCATGTAAGGGAAATATGTTGCTGTGTCTGGAGAGGAGATCACAGACATGCTTTACAGTTATAAGAATTTCCCCTCACTGTCTGTGTTGTGCTCAGCAGTGTCTACAGAATGAGGGGCGTGATTTATGGTGAAGTGGGCGTGTTCACATTTACATGTACAGGCCTCGTGTCCCCTCCCACATTCACTGCAATATACAAAGCATGATGGGAAATGTAGTTTTATGACAGTGTAAAGAGAGGGGAGAGGATATGATGTCATCACTGTTCTAACAGATCCTCCCGGGCAGAATACAGGATACATTTTTTGAACTGCAGAGCTGACTTCCTGAAAATTCAATTCAACGTTTCTCTTAAAATGATGATTTCTTCTGCTGACATGAAGGGAAATGTGAAATGTTTCTTTACTTCAAGCAACCTCCATATGCATATTGCTCCCGCCACCACATGCAATGCTCGCTCACCTCCTTACAAGACCCTGCTAGGGTCAAACACACCTTGCACTCCGTGCAACTCTCCCTTCAGGAAATCCTCGCTGGTCCTTGGTAACCTCTATTGGACTCTCAAGAAACAAGTAATGATCTGATAAGAGTTCCTTCCACTGTGCTACTTCAGACTTGGATCCAGTATAATCCACATCAACAATACATGGAAAAAAAACAGAAAGTGCCTCCAATAGTGCAGTATCCGAGGGATTAAAAATGAACCCCAGCTAGTATACAACTCACATTTATTAAAAAAATGAAAAGCATTGATAATACATCAGCAAGGTCTCCCTCAGTTGTGACAAAATTCCACCGCCAGGCTCCACCTCTACTAGTTTCACCACCTCACACCTCTCACTATGCATATGGAGGTTGAAGTAAAGAAACATTTCACATTTCCCTGCATGTCAGCGGAAGAAATCAATTTAATATTGGACTTTTGTTTTGAACACTTTTATATTGCACATTAGTTCTGATTTATTTTTATTTTTAGTGTTTTTCACTGATGCAGCGTTGTCTCATTTATATTTTATTCACTGTTTTTTGTGGGAGCACATAAGTGATAGCAGCAGCAATCTCAGGTCTAAACATTTTCCTGAATAATAGCGCGCAACTATCCTACTTTTCATTTTATTGTATAAGATTATTGTTATGATATCATTTATTATCTGAGTAGTTTTCAGAGTTTGGCACTAGATGGCGCACC
>JBBDGP010004135.1:0-117156 GCA_037952835.1 Lithobates septentrionalis | reverse complement strand
CCGCCCCGGGAGGGGGGGAAACTGGTCAGTTCTGGAATTTTCTCCTCCGTCCTTACACATCAATGCGCAGTTTAAACAACAGACTCGCTGACCAGATCACCAGATGAAAATAGAAGAAAGGAAACCTAAAAAAGAAAACAAATACAGGCATCAGATCTAAGAATCTGTAAGCTGCAATATAATAAAATGGTTGCTTTTGGGTTTAACACGGCTTTATTCTCCGCACTACAGCACCACAGGCACTTCACGGGGGGGGGGGGGGGGGGGGGGGGAGCTCGCAGAGCTTTGAATAGGTTGTGTTTGGCGGGCACTACACCCATCAGCAAGGGGTTCAACCACTTTTATACCAGGCCTTTTTCTGACATTTTTTGTTAGAAATATACTTAGAACCCCCAACATTATAATATATATATATACAGCATCACACAAAAGTAAGTACACCCTCACATTTTTGTAAATCTTTTCTTCTATCTTTTCATGTGACAACACTGAAGAAATGACACTTTGCTACAATGTAAAGTAGTGAGTGTACAGCTTGTATAACAGTGTAAATTTGCTGTCCCCTCAAAATAACTCAACACACAGCCATTAATGTCTAAACCGCTGGCACCAAAAGTGAGTACACCCCTAAGGGAAAATGTCCAAATTGGGCCCAAAGTGTCAATATTTTGTGTGGCCGCCATTATTTTCCAGCACTGCCTTAACCCTCTTGGGCATGGAGGTCACCAGAGCTTCACAGGTTGTCACTGGAGTCCTCTTCCCCTCCTCCATGATGACATCACAGAGCTGGTGGATGTTAGAGACCTTGCACTCCTCCACCTTCCATTAGAGGATGTCCCACAGATGCTCAGTAGGGTTTAGGTCTGGAGACATGCTTGGCCAGTCCATCACCTTTACCCTCAGCTTCTTTAGCAAGGCAGTGGTGGTCTTGGAGGTGTGTTTGGGGTGGTTATCACGTTGGAATACTGCCCTGCGGCCCAGTCTCTGAAGGGAGGGGATCATGCTCTGCTTCAGTATGTCACAGTACATGTTGGCATTCATGGTTCCCTCAATGATCTGTAGCCCCCCAGTGCCGGCAGCACTCATGCAGCCCCAGACCATGACACTCCCACCACCATGCTTGACTGTAGACAAGACACACTTGTCTTTGTTCTCCTCACCTGGTTGCCCCCACACACGCTTGTCACCATCTGAACCAAATACGTTTATCTTGGTCTCATCAGACCACAGGACATGGTTCTAGTAATCCATGTCCTTAGTCTGCTTGTCTCCAGCAAACTGTTTGTGGACTTTCTTGTGCATCATCTTTAGAAGAGGCTTCCTTCTGGGACAACAGCCATGCAGACCAATTTGATGCAGTGTGCGGCGTATGGTCTGAGCACTGACAGGCTGACCCCCCCACCCCTACAACCTCTGCAGCAATACTGGCAGCACTCATACGTCTATTTCCCAAAGACAACCTCTGGATATGACGCTGATCACGTGACCTCAACTTCTTTGGTGGACCATAGCGAGGCCTGTTCTGAGTGGAACCTGTCCTGTTATACCGCTGTATGGTCTTGGCCACCATGCTGCAGCTCAGTTTCAGGGTCTTGGCAATCTTCTTATAGCCTAGGCCATCTTTATGTAGAGCAACAATTCTTTTTTTCAGATCCTCAGAGAGTTCTTTGCCATGAGGCGCCATGCTGAACTTCCAGTGACCAGTATAAGAGAGTGAGAGCGATAACACCGAATTTAACACACCTGCTCCCCATTCACACCTGAGACCTTGTAACACTAACAAGTCACATGACACCGGGGGGGAGGGAAAATGGCTAATTGGGCCCAATTTGGACATTTTCACTTAGTGGTGTACTGACTTTTGTTGCCAGAGGTTTAGACATTAATGGATGTGTGTTGAGTTATTTTGAGGGGACAGCAAATTTACACTGTTATACAAGCTGTACACTCACTACTTTACATTGTAGACAAGTGTCATTTCTTCAGTGTTGTCACATGAAAAGATAGAAGAAAAGATTTACAGAAATGTGAGGGGTGTACTTACTTTTGTGAGATACTGTATATATATATAATCTATCATTTATTTTTTTCTTAACAGAGGCCCTAGAGAATAAAATGGCGATCATTGCAATATTTTACGTCACACGGTATTGGCACAGCGGTCTTTCAAACCCAATTTTTGGGGGAAAAAATACACTTTAATGAATAAAAAAAAACAGAACAAGCTAGCCCACTTTTATGGTATAATGTGAAAGATGATGTTACACCGAGTAAATAGATACCTAACATGTCACGCTTTAACATTGCACACGTCGTGGAATGACAACAAACTACGGTACTTAGAAATCTCCATAGGCGACGCTTTAAAATATTTTTACAGGTTACCAGTTATGAAGTACAGAGGAGGTCTAGCGCTAGAATTATCGTTCTCGCTCTAATGATCACGGCGATACCTCACATGTGTGGTTTGAACACTGTTTACTATGCGGGCGCAACTTACGTTTGCGTTCACTTCTGCGAGCGAGCTCGGAGGGATGAGGCACCTAAATAAGATAAAAAAATTTTACTTGAAATTTTTTTTATTTTTACACTGTCCCTTTATTTTTTTAATTTTTTTTTTTTTACTTTTACTCCTATTACAAGGAATGTAAACATCCCTTATATTAGAAATAAGGATCACAGGTCCTCTTTATGGAGAGAGTTGGGGGTGAAAAAGACTCCAGACCTCTTATTTACCTTTAAAAAAATAAAAATGTAATTTTGCCTTTAACAGAAAAAAAAAAATCTCTTTAAGCACTTCAGCTCCGGAAGATTTACCCCCCCCCCCACCTTCATGACCTGGCCATTTTTTGATATTCAGCACTGCATTACTTTAACTGACAATATCGCGGTCGTGCGACGCTGTACCCAAATAAAACTGATCACCTCTGCGTTTTTATTTTTTGCGCTATAAACAAAAAAAGAGCGACAATGTTGAAAAAAATATATTTTTTACTTTCTGCTATAAAACATATCCAATATTTTTTATTTTTTTAAAAATCTAATTTCTTCATCAATTTAGGCCAATATATATTCTGCTACATATCTTTGGTAATAAAAAAAAAACCCAATAAGCGTATATTGATTAATTTGCGCGAAAGTTATCGCATCTACAAACTATGGGACGGATTTATGGAATTTTTGTTTTGTTTTGTTTTTTACTAGTAATGTCGGCGATCAGCGATTTTTAGTGGGACTGCGTCATTGCGGCAGACAAAGTGCCTAACTGACACTTTTTGGGGACCAGTGACACTAATATCGTGATCAGTTCTAAAAAAAAAATGCACTGTCACTGTACTAATGACACTGGCAGGGAAAGGGTTAACATCAGGGGCGATGAAAGGGTTAAGTGTGTCCCTAGGCAGGTGCTTTCTAACTGTGTGGGGGGAGGTGCTTTAACTGGGGGGGGGGGGGGGGGATGAGACAGAGATCCGTGTTCCTGCTTAGCAGAAACACAAGATCTCCATTTTCCCCTCTGGCAGAACCGCCGTTCTGCCTCTATCCGAACGATCGCCTGACATCGGCTCCAACAGCCCCACTGATTGGCTCCCGCCGTGTCCAGTCACAGCGGGACTCTGGTGGCGCGCGTGCGCCCCCCCCAGACCAGGAAGAAGAACTCATGTACAGGTGTGTGATTTTGTGTAGCCGGGCCGCCCTGCTGCGGTAAATTTAACGTAGGGCGGTCCAGGAGCCGAGTGGGGGTTGCAAGATAGCCCCCCCCCCCTCGGCTCTATGCCCTTGGAGGACCGGAGCGACGTCTGACGTCACTTAAGCCTCTCGGGCCTTAAAAGGGATGATTTTTGTTTTCTGCCCGGGCATCCGACGGATTGGCTCCGGGTTTACCAACGGGGGGGCGGGGGGGGGGCTTTGGGGGGGTATGGGGGGGTCACCTCTCCTGCTGCCTATGAAAGTGATTCGCCGCTGAGACCACTTTTATATGAAAGCCAATGGCCTGCTGTGAATATATTTACCGTTAGGCGGTCGGCGAGCTGCTGTGGCCCCGGAGCAAAGCATCGCAGCCATGGCATGTGTACTAGACATGTGCAGTGCCCAAAAATTAATTCATTTTCGTTTCATTCGTTTTGTTTTTTTTTTTCGTTTTTCGGGTCATTCGTTATGATCGCAATTCGTGAATTTGAAAATTCGAAAATCCGAAAATAAGAAAATCTGAAAATTCGAAAAAATAACTAACTAACTAATAATAATAAGTATTAAATTATAGGTATTGGAATTTCCTTTCAAATTTGGCTGTTAGTGAACGTAACGAATACAAATTCATTCGAAGTTACGAATTATCCGAAATAATGAATGCCGCATCTAAACAAATGGAACAGAACAAATTAATACTAAATAACAATAAAAAAAATCTTTATTATTGTTATTTATTATTATTAATTCGTTACGTTCACTAACAGCCAAATTTGAAAGGAAATTCCAATACCTATAATTTAATAGTTATTGTTAGTTAGTTATTTATTCTTTTAAATGTTTGGATTTTCGAATTTACAAATTTTTTTAATTTACGAATTGCGATGGAAGGAAATTCCAATATCTATAATTTAATAGTTAAGTTATTATTATTTAGTAAGTATTTCAGATTTTTGAATCTTCTCATTTCCGAATTTATGAATATTCGGAAAAATTCATTAAACTGGTTATCGTTAACTCGGATACTTCCAAATGAGTCGAAATTCGTTAAAAAAATAAATTCGGAATGGAATGAATTGCACGTGTCTAATGTGTACACCCCCAGCTGCTGCCTCTGCTGCTAAAGCGGGTAAAAACGTGGATCAGCCGTGAAGTTTTACCGCTTCTCAATCGCCACTGTAAACGAGCTCACAAAGTCTCACAGAGAAATAATAGTTTAAAAAAAAAATGGAGTTTGTAAATATTTGGCGCAATAGAGGTGCGCAAAAGAGGATGATGGCGGAAGATAGTTGCATGTTCTACGCTGCACCAAATAAACAATAAACGCTGTAAATTCGTCTTATTAAACTTCTTATTTTATTACATTTATATGACATTTGAATCGTGTTGTATTATTTTATTTCCAGGAGAAAACAAAGTATCGAAATGAGAAGTCTGAGAAGATAAAGTTGTGGGGTGTATTCGCTCCTCCGCCTGGCAGGCTTCCCGATCGCCCTTCACGCGTGTGACGCCCCGAGGGGTCCGCTACACTTTATTGCTGAGCTGTGAAGACACGGACTCTATATATAGTGGATGGGACTCGGAGTACGCCAAGTCTGAGTCCTAATAGGACGACGCTGGCCTCGGGGGTCTCCATTTATGTTATCCTGCGCTATGGCTTAACCCTTCCCCACCCGCACCTGGATATCGTATATATATCACAGCGAGGATCCGCACCGAAACAAACAACTAGAGCTTCATTCCTGTGATTGAAAATACAACACCAAAGATTATGTCCAGTGTGGGTTTCCTCCGGGTACTCCGGTTTCCTCCCACACTCCAAAGACATGCTGGGAGGGTAATTGGCTTCTGTCTACATTGGCCCTAGTATGTGTATGTATGAGAGATTGTAAACTCCCCGAGGGCGAGGACTGATGTGAATGTATAATAATGTATATGTATGAAAAGTGCTGCATACATTGATGGCACTATATGAGTACCTGTAATAAATACATAAATTATGGTGAGAAGAAGGAATTAAAAATCCTTCCACTGACTAGTCTACTGACTGCATCCCCAGTGTCTCCAGTGACCCCAGTGTCTCCAGTATTCCCAGTGTCTCCAGCATTCCCAGCGTCTCCAGCATTCCCAGTGTCTCCAGTAATCCCAGTGTCTCCAGCATTCCCAGTGTCTCCAGCATTCCCAATGTCTCTAGTGACCCCTGTGTCTGCACTATTCCCAGTGTCTCCGGTGACCCCTGTGTCTGCACTATTCCCAGTGTCTCCGGTGACCCGTGTCTCTAGTAGCCCCTGTGTCTCTAGTGACCCCTGTGTATCCAGTGACCCCTGTGTCTGCACTATTCCCAGTGACCCCTTTGTCTCCAGTGACCCCTGTGTCTCCAGTGACCCCTGTGTCTGCACTATTCCCAGTGACCCCTGTGTCTCCAGTGACCCCTGTGTCTGCACTATTCCCAGTGATCCCTGTGTCTCCAGTGACCCCTGTGTCTCCACTATTCCTAGTGTCTCCAGCATTCCCAGTATCTCCAGTGACCCCTGTGTCTGTACTATTCCCAGTTTCTCCACTATTCCCAGTGTCTCCAGCATCCCCTGTGTCTCCAGCATCCCCAGCGTCTCCACTATTCCCAGTGTCTCCAGTGACCCGTGTCTCTAGTAGCCCCTGTGTCTCTAGTGACCCCTGTGTATCCAGTGACCCCTGTGTCTGCACTATTCCCAGTGACCCCTTTGTCTCCAGTGACCCCTGTGTCTCCAGTGACCCCTGTGTCTGCACTATTCCCAGTGACCCCTGTGTCTCCAGTGAACCTGTGTCTGCACTATTCCCAGTGACCCCTATGTCTCCAGTGACCCCTGTGTCTCCACTATTCCTAGTGTCTCCAGCATTCCCAGTATCTCCAGTGACCCCTGTGTCTGTACTATTCCCAGTTTCTCCACTATTCCCAGTGTCTCCAGCATCCCCTGTGTCTCCAGCATCCCCAGCGTCTCCACTATTCCCAGTGTCTCCAGTGACCTCTGTGTCTCCACTATTCCCAGTGTCTCCAGCATTCCCAGTGTCTCAATGACCCATGTGTCTTTATTATTCCCAGTGTCTACAGCATCCCCAGAGTCTCCAGTAGTATCGGTGTCTCCAGCATCCCTAGTGTCTAAAGTGACCCCTGTGTCTCCACTATTCCCAGTGTCTCCAGTGACCCCTGTGTCTCCAGTATTCCCAGTGTCTCCAGTGACCCCTGTCTCCACTATTCCCAGTGTCTCCACTATTCCCAGTGACCCCTGTGTCTCCAGCATTCCCTGTGTCTCCTGTGACCCCGTGTCTCCACTATTCCCAGTGTCTCCAGTGACCTCTGTGTCTCCACTATTCCCAGTGTCTCCAGCATTCCCAGTGTCTTCAATGACTCATGTACATTCATTATTCCCAGTGTCTACAGCATTTCCAGCGTCTCCAGTGATATCGGTGTCTCCAGCATCCCTAGTGTCTATAGTGAACCCTGTGCCTTCACTATTTCCAGTGTCACCAGTGACCCCTGTGTCTCCACTATTCCCAGTGTCTCCAGTGACCCCTGTGTCTCTAGTAGCCCCTGTGTCTCTAGTGACCCCTGTGTATCCAGTGACCCCTGTGTCTGCACTATTCCCAGTGACCCCTTTGTCTCCAGTGACCCCTGTGTCTCCAGTGACCCCTGTGTCTGCACTATTCCCAGTGACCCCTGTGTCTCCAGTGACCCCTGTGTCTCCACTATTTCCAGTGACCCCTGTGTCTCCAGTGACCCCTGTGTCTCCACTATTCCTAGTGTCTCCAGCATTCCCAGTATCTCCAGTGACCCCTGTGTCTGTACTATTCCCAGTTTCTCCACTATTCCCAGTGTCTCCAGCATCCCCTGTGTCTCCAGCATCATCAGCATCTCCACTATTCCCAGTGTCTCCAGTGACCTCTGTGTCTCCACTATTCCCAGTGTTTCCAGCATTCCCAGTGTCTCAATGACCCATGTGTCTTTATTATTCCCAGTGTCTACAGCATTCCCAGAGTCTCCAGTAGTATCGGTGTCTCCAGCATCCCTAGTGTCTCCACTATTCCCAGTGTCTCCAGTGACCCCTGTGTCTCCAGTATTCCCAGTGTCTCCAGTGACCCCTGTCTCCACTATTCCCAGTGTCTCCACTATTCCCAGTGACCCCTGTGTCTCCAGCATTCCCTGTGTCTCCAGTGACCCCGTGTCTCCACTATTCCCAGTGTCTCCAGTGACCTCTGTGTCTCCACTATTCCCAGTGTCTCCAGCATTCCCAGTGTCTTCAATGACTCATGTACATTCATTATTCCCAGTGTCTACAGCATTTCCAGCGTCTCCAGTGATATTGGTGTCTCCAGCATCCCTAGTGTCTAAAGTGAACCCTGTGCCTTCACTATTTCCAGTGTCACCAGTGACCCCTGTGTCTCCACTATTCTCAGTGTCTCCAGTGACCCCTGTGTCTCCACTATTCCCAGTGTTTCCAGTGACCCCTGTGTCTCCACTATTCCCAGTGTCTCCAGTGACCCCTGTGTCTCCACTATTCCCAGCGACCCCTGTGTCTCCAGCATTCCCTGTGTCCCCAGTGATCCTGTGTCTCCTCTATTCCCAGTGTCTCCAGCATCCCCTGTGTCTCCAGTGACCCCTGTGTCTCCACTATTTCCAGTGTCTCCAGCATCCCATGTCTCCAGTAACCCCATGTCTCCACTATTCCCAGGGTCTCCAGCATCCCCTGTGTCTCCAATGACCCATGTGCCTTCATTATTGCCAGTGTCTAAAGCATTCCCAGCGTCTCCAGTGATATCGGTATCTCCAGCATCCCTAGTATCTAAAGGGAATCCTGTGCCTTCACTATTTCCAGTGTCAACAGTGACCCCTGTGTCTCCACTATTACCAGTGTCTCCAGTGACCCCTGTGTCTCCGCTATTCCCAGTGTCTCCAGTGACCCCTGTGTCTCCACTATTCCCAGTGTCTCCAGTGACCCCTGTGTCCCCACTATTCCCAATGTCTCCAGTGACCCATGTGTCTCCTTAATTCCCAGTGTCTCCAGTGACCCCGTGTCTTCAGAATTCCCAATGTCTCCAGTGACCCCTGTGTATGCACCATTCCCAGTGATCCCAGTGTCTCCAGCAATTCCTATGTCTCACCTATTCCCAGTGTCTCCAGCATCCCCTGTGTCTCCAGTGATCCCTGTGTCTCCACTATTCCCAGTGTCTCCAGTGACCCCTGTGTCTCCAGCCTCTCCAGTGACCCCTGTGTCTCAACATTTCCCAGTGTCTCCAACATCCCCTGTGTCTCTGGTGATCCCTGTGTCTCCATAATTCCCAGTGTCTCCACTATTCCCAGGGACCCATGTGTCTCCAGCATTCCCTGTGTCTCCGGTGACTCTGTGTCTCCACTATTCCCAGTGTCTCCACTATTCCCAGTGACCCCTGTGTCTCCAGCATTCCCAGTGTCTCCAGTGACCCCTGTGTCTTCAGCACTCCCAGTGTCTCCAGTGACCTCTGTGTCTCCACTAGGGATGAGCCGAACACCCCCCTGTTTGGTTCGCACCAGAACATGCGAACAGGAAAAAAGTTCACTCGAACACGCGAACACCGTTAAAGTCTATGGGACACGAACATTAATATTTAAAAGTGCTAATTTTAAAGGCTTATATGCAAGTTATTGTCATAAAAAGTGTTTGGGGACCTGGGTCCTGCCCCAGGGGACAAGGATCAATGCAAAAAAAGTTTTAAAAACGGCCGTTTTTTCAGGAGCAGTGATTTTAATAATGCTTAAAGTCAAACAATAAAAGTGTAATATCCCTTTAAATTTCGTACCTGGGGGGTGTCTATAGTATGCCTGTAAAGGGGCGCATGTTTCCTGTGTTTAGAACAGTCTGACAGCAAAATGACATTTCGAAGAAAAAAAAGCCATTTAAAACTACCCGCGGCTATTGCATTGCCGACAATACACATAGAAGTTCATTGATAAAAACGGCATGGGAATTCCCCACAGGGCAACCCCGAACCAAAATTAAAAAAAAAAAAAATGACGTGGGAGACCCCCTAAATTCTATACCAGGCCCTTCAGGTCTGGTAAGGATATTAAGGGGAACCCCGGGCAAAATTTAAAAAAAAATTATGTGGGGTTCCCCCTAAATTCCATACCAGACCCTTCAGGTCTGGTATGGATTTTAAGGGGAACGCCGCGCCAAAAAAAAAAAAAATACGGCGCGGGGTCCCCCCAAAAATCCATACCAGACCCTTATCCGAGCACGCAACCTGGCAGGCCGCAGGAAAAGAGGGGGGATGAGAGTGCGCCCCCCCTCCTGAACCGTACCAGGCCACATGCCCTCAACATTGGGAGGGTGCTTTGGGGTAGCCCCCCAAAACACCTTCTCCCCATGTTGATGAGGACAAGGGCCTCATCCCCACAACCCTGGCCGGTGGTTGTGGGGGTCTGCGGGCGGGGGGGATTATCGGAATCTGGAAGCCCCCTTTAACAAGGGGACCCCCAGATCCCCCCCCTGTGTGAAATGGTAAGGGGGTACTTACCCCTACCATTTCACTAAAAAACTGTCAAAAATGTTAAAAATGACAAGAGACAGTTTTTGACAATTCCTTTATTTAAATGCTTCTTCTTTCTTCTTTCTTCCTTCATCTTCTTCTGGTTCTTCCTCCGGCGTTCTCGTCCAGCATCTCCTCCGCGGCGTCTTCTATCTTCTTCTCCTCGGGCCGCTCCGCACCCATGGCATGAGGGGAGGCTCCCGCTCTTCTCTTCATCTTCTTCTTCATCCTCTTCTCTTCTTTCTTCTTCTCTTCTTCATTTTCTTCTCCGGGCCGCTCCTCACCCATGCTGGCATGGAGGGAGGCTCCCGCTGTGTGACGGCGTCTCTTCGTCTGACGGCTCTTAAATAACGGGGGGCGGGGCCACCCGGTGACCCCGCCCCCCTCTGACGCACGGTGACTTGACAGGGACTTCCCTGTGACGTCACGGGGAATGCCACAGGGAAGTCCCGTCATGTCCCGTGCGTTTTTGTTTTTTTTTGGCGCGGGGTTCCCCTTAAAATCCATACCAGACCTGAAGGGTCTGGTATGGAATATAGGGGAAACCCCACGTCATTTTTTTTTTACATTTTGGCTGGTGTTCCCCTTAATATCCATACTAGACCTGAAGGGCCTGGTATGGAATTTAGGGGGTCTCCAACGTCATTTTTTTTTTAAAATTTTGGTTCGGGGTTGCCCTGTGGGGAATTCCCATGCCGTTTTTATCAATGAACTTCTATGTGTATTGTCGGCAATGCAATAGCCGCGGGTAGTTTTAAATGGCTTTTTTTCCTTCGAAATGTCATTTTGCTGTCAGACTGTTTTAAACATGGGAAACATGCGCCCCTTTACAGGAATACTATAGACACCCCCCAGGTACGAAATTTAAAGGGATATTACACTTTTATTGTTTGACTTTAAGCATTATTAAAATCACTGCTCCTGAAAAAATGGCAGTTTTTAAAACTTTTTTTTGCATTGATCCATGTCCCCTGGGGCAGGACCCAGGTCCCCAAACACTTTTTATGACAATAACTTGCATATAAGCCTTTAAAATTAGCACTTTCGATTTCTCCCATAGACTTTTAAAGGGTGTTCCGCGGCATTCGAATTTGCCGCGAACACAGCCAATGTTCGAGTCGAACATGAGTTCGACTCGAACTCGAAGCTCATCCCTAGTCTCCACTATTCCCAGTGTCTCCAGTGACCCAGTGTCTCCAGTATTCCCAGTGTCTCCAGCATCCCCATTGTCTCTAGTATTCTCAGTATCTCCAGTGACCCCTGTGTCTCCATTATTCCCAGTGTCTCCACTATTCCCAGTGACCCCAGTGTCTCCAATAATCCCTGTGTCTTCACAATTCCCAGTGTCTCCACTATTCCCAGTATCTCCAGTGACCCCTGTGTCACCACTATTCACAGTGGCTCCAGCATTCCCAGTATCTCCACTGATCCCAGTGTCTCCAGTATTCCCTGTGTCTCCAGTGGCACTGTGTCTCCACTATTCCCAGTGTCTCCAGCATTCCTAGTGTCTCCAGTGACCCCTGTGTCTCCTGTATTCCCAGTGACCCCTGTGTCTCCAGTGACCCAGTGTCTCCACTATTCCCTGTGTCTCCAGTAGGGATGAGCCGAACACCCCCCGGTTCGGTTCGCACCAGAACCTGCGAACGGACCAAAAGTTCGCATGAACGTTAGAACCCCATTGACGTCTATGGGACTCGAACGTTCGAAATCAAAAGTGCTCATTTTAAAGGCTAATTTGCATGGTATTGTCCTAAAAAGGGTTTGGGGACCCGGGTCCTACCCCAGGGGACATGTATCAATGCAAAAAAAACTTTTAAAAACGGCCGTTTTTTCGGGAGCAGTGATTTTAATGATGCTTAAAGTAAAAAAAAAAAAAGTGAAATATTCCTTTAAATATCGTACCTGGGGGGTGTCTATAGTATGCCTGTAAAGTGACGCGTGTTTCCCGTGTTTAGAACAGTCCCTGCACCAAATGTCATTTTTAAAAGGAAAAAATCTCCTTTAAAACTGCTTGCGGGTTTAATGTCATGTCGGGTCATGGCAATATGGATGAAAATCAGTGAGACAAACGGCATGGGTACCCCCCAGTCCATTACCAGGCCCTTTGGGTCTTGTATGGATATTAAGGGGAACCCCGCACCCAAATTAAAATAAGGAAAGGCCCTATATACTCTGAACAGCAGTATACAGGCGGTGCAAACAAGACAGGGACTGTAGGTTTGTTGTTAAGTAGAATCTCTTTGTAATTTTGAACGGGTACATTTTTAACGTGTTTAGCTCCAGCCAAAAAATCTTTTTTAAGCTTTTTGGAAAACATAGGGAAGGGTTATCACCCCTGTGACATTTGTTTTGCTGTCTTTCCTCCTCTTCAGAAGATTTCACCTCACTTTTTGTCCCAATGAAAAATGTTTTTTGAAAATTTGGGTTTTTTTGTGGAACAAGGATTGGAAAGCATCAGTGGAAAAGAGAAATTGTTTTCCCATATTAACTCTTACAGGAGAGAATTTCCCTTCCTAGGGGTAGATTTCATCTCACTTCCTGTTGTCTCCTTCCGTTTGCAAGTAGGAGTCGTTTGTAAGTTAGATGTTTGAAAGTAGGGTCCTGCCCTATATACTCAGCAGAAATTTGGGCCTTAGGTGTTGCTGTGGCCACAACACTGTAAGCCCTCACAGGGCCCTGCTGTGAAATATTAGATCAAGAATTGTAATTACATGCCCCTGTTGAACAGGAGCTGAAAAATTAGGCCTTAGGCACTGGTGCTGGTGCCACAACACTGCAACCCCTCACAGACACTCTAGTTGGAGCGCAGGAACGAGCCCTGCTGCAAAGTATTGCATCAAAAATTGTAATTACACGCCCCTGTTAGACAGGGGCAGAAAAATTGGGCCTTAGGCACTGGTGCTGGTGCCACAACACTGCAACCCCTCACAGACACTCTAGTTGGAATGCAGGAACGAGCCCTGCTGCAAAGTATTGCATCAAAAATTGTAATTACACGCCCCTGTTAGACAGGGGCAGAAAAATTGGGCCTTAGGCACTGGTGCTGGTGCCACAACACTGCAATCCCTCACAGACACTCTAGTTGGAATGCAGGAACGAGCCCTGCTGCAAAGTATTACATCAAAAATTGTAATTACACGCCCCTGTTAAACAGGGGCTGAAAAATTGTGCCTTAGGCACTGGTGGTGGCGCCCAGAACCAAAAATGTTCTTACAAGCTATCAGCGTGATGATTGAGGAGGAAGAGGATAATTACTCAGGGATAGTCACTCAGCATCAGCATAGGCAGTCTTTGAAGGGATCTGAGATTTCAAAAAAAATTATTCGGTTACATCAGCATCAGGTGCTTGGTAGCTGGTGTTGATCCAAGACTGATTCATTTTTATGAAGGTCAGCCGATCGACCGAGTCGGTGGACAGACGCACCCTGTGATCGGTTACCACGCCTCCAGCAGCACTGAATGTGCGTTCCGAAAGAATGCTGGATGCAGGACAGGCCAGTAGCTCAATTGCATACTGTGCAAGCTCTGGCCAGTGATCCATCCTCAAGACCCAGTAACCCAGAGGATTTTCGGTGGGAAAGGTGTCCAAGTCTGATCTTGCCCCTAGGTATTCCTGCACCATGTAAAACAGACGCTGGCGATGGTTGCTGGAACCGATCATACCTTGGGGCTGCGGACCAAAAAATTGTCTGAACGCTTTGGTCAGACGGCCACCTTCTCCACCGCTCCTTCTTTGACTGACCGAAGCCTCAGCAACACGTTGTCCAGAAACAGGAGTTTGTAACCTCCCAGTCTCTGGGAACGCATTGCACAGACCTTTCTGCAAGGCCTCCCGAAGATGTTTCATCCTCTGCTCCCTCTGCGATGGCAAGATAAGATCCGCAACCTTACCCTTGTAATGTGGATCAAGGAGGGTTGCCAGCCAGTATTGGTCCTTCTCCTTGATACCACGAATACGAGGATCCTTACGCAGGCTTTGCAGGATCAGGGAGGCCATGCAGCGTAGGTTTGCTGAGGCATTCGGTCCGGAGTCCTCTGGGTCACTAAGGACGACAACGTCCGCAGCCACCTCCTCCCAGCCACGTACAAGTCCATGTGTTTCTTGGGACTGATCCCTTAAAGACTGCTGCTGATGCTGAGTGCCAGGCTCCACCTCCATACTGACACAATCTTCCTCCTCCTCCTCCTCCTCCTCCTCGTCCTCTTCCTGTGTGATCGGCGGGCACGCAGGAACACTGTCTGGATAAAGGGGGCCTTGAGAGCTAAGGAAGTCCTCCTCTTCCTGCCTCTGTTCTGCCTCAAGTGCCCTGTCCATTATTCCACACAGCGTGTGCTCCAACAGGTGGACAAGGGGGACAGTGTCACTGATGCATGCACTGTCACTGCTCACCATCCTCGTGGCCTCCTCGAATGGTGACAGGACAGTGCATGCATCCCTGATCATGGCCCACTGGCGTGGGGAAAAAAAACCAAGCTCCCCTGACCCTGTCCTGGTGCCATAGTCACACAGGTACTCATTGATGGCCCTCTGCTGCATGTGCAGCCGCTGCAGCATGGCCAACGTTGAGTTCCACCTGGTGGGCATGTCACAGATTAGGCGGTTCTTGGGCAGGTTAAACTCCTTTTGGAGGTCCGTCAGCCGAGCACTGGCATTATATGACCGGCGGAAATGCACACAGACTTTCCTGGCCTGCCCCAGGACATCCTGTAAGCCCGGGTACCTGCCCAAGAACCGCTGCACCACCAAGTTAAGGACGTGAGCCAAACAGGGCACATGGGTCATTTGTCCCTGTCAGAGGGCAGAGAGGAGGTTGGTGCCATTGTCGCAAACCACCATTCCTGCCTTAAGTTGGCGTGGCGTCAACCACCTCTGAACCTGCCCCTGCAGAGCTGACAGAACCTCTGCCCCAGTGTGGCTCCTGTCCCCCAAGCACACCAGCTCAAGCACCGCATGGCATCTTTTGGCCTGCGTACTTGCGTAGCCCCTTGAACGACTACGGAGCACCGCTGGTTCCGAGGAAGAGGCCATGGAGGAAGAAGAAGAGGAGGGGGTGGAGGAGAGAGGTGTGTCACAATCAGCATTTTGGAGGCGTGGTGGCGGAACAACCTCCAACACTACTGCACCTTGTCCTGCATCCTTCCCAGCTGCCAGCAGAGTCACCCAATGCGCCGTGAAACTTAGGTAACGTCCCTGTCCATGCCTGCTGGACCATGAGTCAGCGGTAATATGCACCTTACCGCTGACCGCCCTGTCCAGCGAGGCATGGACATTGCCTTCCACATGCCGGTAGAGAGCCGGAATCGCCTTCCGTGAGAAAAAGTGGCGTTTGGGTACCTGCCACTGAGAAACCGCACATTCCACAAACTCACGGAAGGGGGCAGAGTCTACCAACTGAAAAGGCAGCAGTTGAAGTGCTAGCAATTTTGCCAAGCTAGCATTCAACCGCTGGGCATGTGGATGGCTGCGAGCAAACTTCTTTCGGCGGTGCAGCAGCTGGGGCAGGGAAATTTGCCTGGTACAATCTGACGTCGGTGTACCAAAAGCAGATTGCCCACAAGTACTTGGCTGTGACACACCTAATTCTACACCTTCATTCCTCTCACTGCAGGTCTCAGAGAGGACTGGAGGTCTAGTGGGGTTGGAAATCTCAGCTAATGAGGAGCAAGGAGAGATCCTCTTTGTTCTTTGGTGTGGGTCTTTTAGATACGCTTGCCAACAAACTGCATGGCAGGTCAACATATGTCTGGTCAAGCATGTGGTACCCAAGCGGGAGATGTTTTGGCCACGTGAGATACGCTTGAGACATATGTTGCAAATAGCAGCGGTGCGATCTGATGCACTCATCTCAAAAAAGGCCCACACCAAAGAACTTTTTGAATAACGCGCAGAGACTGCAACGCCCTGCACATGTGGAGCTTTGGGGTGTGATGCAGTCAATGTGCTGCCCTTAGGCTGGCCCCTGGAGGGTATCCTGCCTCGTTGGTGATGTGCCGCCTCCTCCTCCTCCTCCTCCTCCTCCTCTCTCCTATCAGGCACCCACGTTGAGTCAGTGACCTCATCATCCCCTCCCTCCTCATCACTGGAGCAAACCTGGCAGTATGCTGCAGCAGGGGGAGCATGACTGCCAGATTGCTGTCCTTCATGGGCACCCCCTCTGTCCGTGCTCATGTTACTGCCTTCATCGAGCTCAGTATCATCATCAGAGCCTTCCAAACGCTGGGCATCCTCCTGGAGCATGTACCCAACACTGTGGTCAAACAGTTCGAGGGACTCCTCAGGAGGACATGGTGAAGCTAGGGAAGGAGTCACTGATGACATTGAGCTGAGGGAAGAGGCCGCTGCTTTGCCAGACAAAGCACCCTGGGCATGGGTGAGAGAGGATGAGGACGGCTTGGTCATCCACTCGACCAAGTCTTCCGCATGTTGCGGCTCAACACGGCCAGCTGCCGAAAAAAAGGCCAAGCGTGTCCCATGGCCACGTGCTGATGAGGATGCACCGTCTCCACGACCAGCACTAGACACAGAGCCTGCTTGCCCTCTCTTATTGGCTTGTGACTGTCTGCCTCTCCTTCTTGGCCTTCCAGACATACTAATGGCCTGTAGTAGGGATGAGCCGAACACCCCCCTGTTCGGTTCGCACCAGAACATGCGAACAGGAAAAAAGTTCGTTCGAACACGCTAACACCGTTAAAGTCTATGGGACACGAACATGAATAATCAAAAGTGCTAATTTTAAAGGCTTATATGCAAGTTATTGTCATTAAAAGTGTTTGGGGACCCGGGTCCTGCCCCAGGGGACATGAATCAATGCAAAAAAAAGTTTTAAAAACGGCCGTTTTTTCAGGAGCAGTGATTTTAATAATGCTTAAAGTCAAACAATAAAAGTGTAATATCCCTTTAAATTTCGTACCTGGGGGGTGTCTATAGTATGCCTGTAAAGGGGCGCATGTTTCCCGTGTTTAGAACAGTCTGACAGCAAAATGACATTTTGAAGGAAAAAACACATTTAAAACTACCCGCGGCTATTGCATTGCCGACAATACACATAGAAGTTCATTGATAAAAACGGCATGGGAATTCCCCACAGGGCAACCCCGAACCAAAATTAAAAAAAAAAATGATGTGGGAGTCCCCCTAAATTCCATACAAGGCCCTTCAGGTCTGGTATGGATATTAAGGGGAACCCCAGCCAAAATTTTAAAAAAAAATGACGTGGGGTTCCCCCTAAATTCCATACCAGACCCTTCAGGTCTGGTATGGATTTTAAGGGGAACCCCGCGCCAAAAAAAAAATAAAAACGGCGTGGGGTCCCCCCAAAAATCCATACCAGACCCTTATCCGAGCACGCAACCTGGCAGGCCGCAGGAAAAGAGGGAGGGACGAGAGTGCGCCCCCCCCCTCCTGAACCGTACCAGGCCACATGCCCTCAACATTGGGAGGGTGCTTTGGGGTAGCCCCCCAAAACACCTTGTCCCCATGTTGATGAAGACAAGGGCCTCATCCCCACAACCCTGGCCGGTGGTTGTGGGGGTCTGCGGGCGGGGGGCTTATCGGAATCTGGAAGCCCCCTTTAACAAGGGGACCCCCAGATACCGGCCCCCCCCTGTGTGAAATGGTAAGGGGGTACTTACCCCTACCATTTCACTAAAAAACTGTCAAAAATGTTAAAAATGACAAGAGACAGTTTTTGACAATTCCTTTATTTAAATGCTTCTTCTTTCTTCCTTCATCTTCTTCTGGTTCTTCTGGCTCTTTTGGTTCTTCCTCCGGCGTTCTCGTCCAGCATCTCCTCCGCGGCGTCTTCTATCTTCTTCTCCTCGGGCCGCTCCGCACCCATGGCATTGGGGGGGAGGCTCCCGCTCTTCTCTTCATCTTCTTCATCTTCTTCTTCTTCTTCATCTCTTCTTCCTTCTTCATTTCTTCTCCGGGCCGCTCCGCAGCCATGCTGGCATGGAGGGAGGCTCCCGCTGTGTGACGGCGTCTCTTCGTCTGACGGTTCTTAAATAATGGGGGGCGGGGCCACCCGGTGACCCCGCCCCCCTCTGACGCACGGGACATGACGGGACTTCCCTGTGGCATTCCCCGTGACGTCACAGGGAAGTCCCGTCAAGTCACCGTGCGTCAGAGGGGGGCGGGGTCACCGGGTGGCCCCGCCCCCGTTATTTAAGAACCGTCAGACGAAGAGACGCCGTCACACAGCGGGAGCCTCCCTCCATGCCAGCATGGCTGCGGAGCGGCCCGGAGAAGAAATGAAGAAGGAAGAAGAGATGAAGAAGAAGAAGAAGAAGATGAAGAGAAGAGCGGGAGCCTCCCCCCCAATGCCATGGGTGCGGAGCGGCCCGAGGAGAAGAAGATAGAAGACGCCGCGGAGGAGATGCTGGACGAGAACGCCGGAGGAAGAACCAGAAGAGCCAGAAGAACCAGAAGAAGATGAAGGAAGAAAGAAGAAGCATTTAAATAAAGGAATTGTCAAAAACTGTCTCTTGTCATTTTTAACATTTTTGACAGTTTTTTAGTGAAATGGTAGGGGTAAGTACCCCCTTACCATTTCACACAGGGGGGGGCCAGTATCTGGGGGTCCCCTTGTTAAAGGGGGCTTCCAGATTCCGATAAGCCCCCCGCCCGCAGACCCCCACAACCACCGGCCAGGGTTGTGGGGATGAGGCCCTTGTCTTCATCAACATGGGGACAAGGTGTTTTGGGGGGCTACCCCAAAGCACCCTCCCAATGTTGAGGGCATGTGGCCTGGTACGGTTCAGGAGGGGGGGGCCGCACTCTCATCCCCCCCTCTTTTCCTGCGGCCTGCCAGGTTGCGTGCTCGGATAAGGGTCTGGTATGGATTTTTGGGGGGACCCCACGCCGTTTTTGTTTTTTTTGGCACGGGGTTCCCCTTAAAATTCATACCAGACCTGAAGGGTCTGGTATGGAATTTAGGGGGAAACCCACGTCATTTTTTTTTTAAATTTTGGCTGGGGTTCCCCTTAATATCCATACCAGACCTGAAGGGCCTTGTATGGAATTTAGGGGGACTCCCACATCATTTTTTTTTTTTTATTTTGGTTCGGGGTTGCCCTGTGGGGAATTCCCATGCCGTTTTTATCAATGAACTTCTATGTGTATTGTCGGCAATGCAATAGCCGCGGGTAGTTTTAAATGTGTTTTTTTCTTCAAAATGTCATTTTGCTGTCAGACTGTTCTAAACACAGGAAACATGCGCCCCTTTACAGGCATACTATAGACACCCCCCAAGTACGAAATTTAAAGGGATATTACACTTTTATTGTTTGACTTTAAGCATTATTAAAATCACTGCTCCTGAAAAAACGTCCGTTTTTAAAACTTTTTTTTGCATTGATCCATGTCCCCTGGGGCAGGACCCAGGTCCCCAAACACTTTTTATGACAATAGCTTGCATATAAGCCTTTAAAATTTGCACTTTTGATTTCTCCCATAGACTTTTAAAGGGTGTTCCGCGGCATTCGAATTTGCCGCGAACACCCCAAATTGTTCGCTGTTCGGCGAACTTGCGAACAGACAATGTTCGAGTAGAACATGAGTTCGACTCGAACTCGAAGCTCATCCCTAGCCTGTAGCTGCACTAAGCTGGGATAGAACACCAGCAATTTTCTTCAGGTAGCTTTATATACTGTAACCAGACAAGCCTGCCTGTCAGTAGGAAGATAACAGGAACGGATCTAGCTGAACACTGTGAGCAGGACGCACTGTACTAAATGTAAATAGTCTAGCTGCCTGACCGTGGTACTAATAGGATCAAATAGAACACCAGTAATTTTCTTCAGGTAGCTTTATATACTGTAACCAGACAAGCCTGCCTGTCAGTAGGAAGATAACAGGAACGGATCTAACTGAACACTGTGAGCAGGACGCACTGCACTAAATGTAAATAGTCTAGAAGATAACAGGAACGGATCTAGCTGAACACTGTGAGCAGGACGCACTGCACTAAATGTAAATAGTCTAGAAGATAACAGGAACGGATCTAGCTGAACACTGTGAGCAGGACGCACTGCACTAAATGTAAATAGTCTAGAAGATAACAGGAACGGATCTAGCTAAACTGAATACAGTGTATATATATATATATATGCAACACCTGGGATGCATATATATACACAATACACTGTAAGTGCAGCTGACTGACTGTTCTGCCTAATCTATCTAACTCAAATCAAATGACACTGTCTGTCTCTCTCTCTCTCTATCTCTCAGCACACCGGAACACACACTACACAGGGCCGCCGTGCAGGCGGCCTTATATAGTGTGGGGCGTGTACTAAATCCCCTGAGCCATAATTGGCCAAAGCCTCCTTGGCTTTGGCCAATTACGGCTCTCTGTTCAGGCGGCGCTGTGATTGGCCAAGCATGCGGGTCATAGTGCATGCTTGGCCAATCATCAGCTAGCAATGCACTGCGATGCCGCAGTGAATTATGGGCCGTGACGCGCCACACGAATTTGGCGCGAACGGCCCATATCGTTCGCAATTCGGCGAACGGTCGAACAGCCGATGTTCGAGTCGAACATGGGTTCGACTCGAACATGAAGCTCATCCCTAGTCTCCAGTGACCCAGTGTCTACGCTATTCCCAGTGTCTCCAGTGACCCCTGTGTCTCCACTATTCCCAGTGACCCCTGTGTCCCCACTATTCCCAGTGTCTCCTGTGTCTCCACAATTCCCAGTGTCTCCAGTGACCCCTGTGTCTCCACAATTCCCAGTGTCTCCAGTGACCCCTGTGTCTCCAGCATTCCCAGTGTCTCCAGTGACCCCTGTGTCTGCATCATTCCCAGTTATCCCAGTGTCTCCAGCAATTCCTATGTCTCACCCATTCCCAGTGTCTCCAGCATCCCCTGTGTCTAGTGACTCCTCTGTCTCCACAATTCCCAGTGTCTCCAGCATCCCCTGTGTCTCCAGTGACCTGTGTGTCTCCACTATTCCCAGTGACCCCTGTGTCTCTGGTGACCCCTGTGTCTCCATAATTCCCAGTGTCTCCACTTTTCCTAGTGACCCCTGTGTCTCCAGCATTCCCTGTGTATCCAGTGACCCCATGTCTCCACTATTCCCAGTGACCCCTGTGTCTCCAGCATTCCCGGTGTCTCCAGTGACCCCTGTGTCTCCAGCATTCCCAGTGTCTCCAGTGACCCCTGTGTCTCCACAATTCCCACCGTCTCCAGCATCCCCTGTGTCTCCACTATTCCCACTGTCTCCACTATTCCCAGTGTCTCCAGCATCCCCATTGTCTCCAGTATTCTCAGTATCTCCAGTGACCCCTGTGTCTCCACTATTCCCAGTGTCTCCACTATTCCCAGTGACCCCTGTGTCTCCAGCATTCCCAGTGTCTTCAGTGACCCCTGTGTCTCCACAATTCCCAGTATCTCCAGTGACCCCTGTGTCACCACTATTCACAATGGTTCCAGCATTCCCAGTATCTCCGCTGATCCCAGTGTCTCCACTGATCCCAGTGTCCCCTGTGTCTCCAGAATTCCCTGTGTCTCCAGTGACCCAGTGTCTCCACTATTCCCAGTGTCTCCAGCATTCCCAGTGTCTCCAGTGACCCTGTGTCTCCAGTGGCCCCATGTCTCCAGTGACCCTGTGTCTCCAGTGGCCCCATGTCTCCAGTGACCCTGTGTCTCCAGTGACCCCATGTCTCCAGTGACCCCATGTCTCCACTATTCCCAGTGTCTCCAGCATTCCCAGTGTCTCCAGTGACCCCATGTCTCCACTATTACCTGTGACTCCAGCATTCCCAGGGTCTCCAGTGACACAGTGTCTCCACTATTCCCAGTGTCCCCAGTGACCCCTGTGTCTCTACTATTCCCAATGACTCCGGCATCCCCTGTGTCTCCAGTGACTCCTTTGACTCCTTTGATTCCACTATTCCCAGTGTCTCCAATGACCCCCTGTGTCTTCATAATTCCCAGTATCTACAGCATTCCCAGTGATATTTGTGTCTCCAGCATCCCTGGTGCCTCCAGTGAAACCTGTGCCTTCACTATTTCCAGTGTCTCCACTATTCCCAGTATCTCAAGCATCCACGGTGTCTCCACTATTCCCAGTTTCCCCAGAGGTTCCTGTGTCTTCAGTGTCTCCAGTGACCCCCTGTATTTCCAGTGTCTTCAGCATCCCCGGTGTCTTCAGTGATCCCTGTATTTCCACTATCCCCAGTGTCTCCAACATTCCCAGTGTCTCCAGTGACCCCTGTGTCTCCATTGTTCCCAGTGTCTCCAGTGACCCCTGTGTCTGCACCATTCCCAGTGATCCCAGTGTCTCCAGCAATTCCTATGTCTCACTTATTCCCAGTGTCTCCAGCATCCCCTGTGTCCACTATTCCCAGTGTCTGCAGCATCCCATGTCTCCAGCATTCCCCTGTGTCTCCAGTGCCCCCTGTGTCTCTCTAATTCTCAGCGTTTCCAGTGATTCCTGTGTCTCCACTATAACCCATGCCTCCAGCATCCTCAGCATCTCCGCCATCCCCAGTGTCTCCAACATCTCCTGTGTCTCTGGTGACCCCTGTGTCTCTACTATTCCCAGTGTCTCCAGCATTCCCATGTCTACAGCGGTTCCTGTGTGTCCTCTGACTCAAATCTCTAGTGCAGGGGTCTCAAACTGGTGGCCCTCCATCTGTTGCGAAACTACAAGTCCCATCATGCCTCTGCCTGTGGGAGTCAGGCTTGTAACTGTCAGCCTTGCAATGCCTCATGGGACCTGTACTTTCACAGGAGCTGGAGGGCCGCCAGTTTGAGAACCCTGTTCTAGTGTCTTTTGTGACTCCAGAGATACCAGTGACCTTAGAGCACCAGTGAGTCCTATACACTGGAAGCGCCTCCCTATCTCTCTCCCTGTGGATACCGACCTCTTATCTATGACACATTTCACCGCAGCGTTCTATTTACTGATTGGCTGCTAGTGGTAGCTTGGAGGTGTCCTGGGGCTTGTAAAGTGACATAGCAAGGCTTTCCCATAGGTAGGTACAAACTATACTGAATAGGTAGACACTTTTTACCAAGCGAGCGTTCTCTACATAGCACTGCATGGTCCAAATCAGGAGGATCATTTTGATATTGTTAATAAAACTTCATAAAACTTTCACTGAAATTGATAATTTTGCAGCTAAAATCACTAAAATAACCGGAGGAAAGAGAAGCAGAAGATTCACGTCCGACATATGGAGAGCCGAGACTTTACGGCGGCGGGATTACGAGGCCGCCATGTTGTTCCCGGCAGAGGTCGGGGGTGTTTATTCTCCACGTAGAAGGAAATAACGATAACACATAAAAATCGCAGGAAATCTGCGGCGGTCATTTTATGGCCTCAGCTGCCTCCCTTCATAATAACCAACGCCGTCCTGTTTACCATCTTCCCCCAGTGGCACGACAGGCAGCTGCTGCGGTCACTGCGCAAACCGATTGTAAAATGTTATTATCGTTTAATGGGCGGATAATGAGGCCCGGATAAAGTTCAAGTAAACAGATGAAGTGCCATAAAATAACTATATTAACATTTAAAGGTCACAAGTGATTTCACCGTCCTCCAGTCAGAGAGCGTTAAGTCCGGCTGACTGCGCCAAATTCACTTCCTCAGTGGCCAGGAAAAATAGAAACTTCCAATTGACGTCACATTAAACCACCATTGGCTATGATAGCAACTTCCACAGGATTGGTGGTTGGATCAGAATTCTGGAAGAAAAAAAAGTATAAATGTGTATATATCGGCCGCCAAACATTAATCGGCCAGTAATAGGGTTATCGGCGCTTTGCCGATAGAAAAAAAAAAAGTGCCGATAATAGCATGCTGCGTCCCATTGACTTCAATGCAAAAACACCCCTATTGACTGCAATGGAAAATCCCGTCCCATTGACTTCAATGCAAAAACTCCCCGTATTGACAGCAATGCAAAGTCGCGTCCTATTGACTTCAATGCAAAAAACACCAGTCACATTAATAAAATTAACCACTTAAGGACCGAGCCTCTTTCTGAGATTTGTTGTTTACAAGTTAAAAACAGGTTTTTTTTTCTAGAAAATTTCTCAGAACCCCGAAACATTATACATTTTTTTTTCTAAAACCCTAGACAATAAAATGGCGGTCGTTGCAATACTTTCTGTCACACCGTATTTGCGCAGCGGTCTTACAAGCGCACTTTTTTTGGAAAAAATACACTTTTTTGAATTAAAAAATAAGACAATAGTAAAGTTAGCCCAATTTTTTTTTATATTGTGAAAGATAATGTTACGCCAAGTAAATTGATACCCAACACGTCACGCTTCAAAATTGCGCCCGCTCGTGGAATGGCGACAAACTTTTACCCTTAAAAATCTCCATAGGCGACGTTTTAAAAAATTATACAGGTTGCATGTTTTGAGTTACAGAGGAGGTCTAGGGCTAGAATTATTGCTCTCGCTCTACCGATCGCGGCGATACCTATCATGTGTGGTTTGAACACCGTTTTCATATGTGGGCGCTACTCACGTATGTGTTCGGTTGTGCATGCGAGCTCGTCGGGACGGGACACATTTAAAAAAAATTTTTTTTTAATTTATTTTACCTTTTATTTTTTATTTTTACATTGTTTTTTTTAAAAAAAAAAAATTGTCACTTTTATTTCTATTACAAGGGATGTAAACATCTCTTGTAATAGAAAAAAAGCATGACAGGACCTATTAAATATGAGATCTGGGGTCAAAAAGACTTCAGATCTCATATTTACACTAAAATGCAATAAAGAAATAAAAATTGTCATTTAAATTTTTTTTCTTTTTTTAAATGGCCCTTTAAAAGCTGTGAGCGGAAGTGACGTTAAGACGTCGCTTCCGCCCAGCAATTGTATGGAGACGGGTGGGGGCCATCTTCCCCTCACTCATCTCCATACCCAGCTACTGACAGGATGCCATCGCCTCCGCCGCTGCCGACGGCTCCAGTAAGCGGCGGAGGACACCGGATCGTGGCGAGAGGGGGGTGACCCTCTCCCGCCACCGATAAAAGTCATCTTGCGGCGAATCCGCCGCAGAGACCACTTTTATCTTGTAGCGGACCGCCCACTGAACATGGGGATACCGGAGTTATGGCAGCTAGCTGCTGCCATAACAACAATATCCTCCTTCAAACAGCCGCCATATAATGACGGCGGGCGGTCCGTAAGTGGTTAAAGAGAAAAAGATTTTAAACGGTCTGTTTCGGTTTTTGGTCAGGAGTATCCTGAATTTCCGGTTTCGGCACCAGGATTTTCCTTTTCGGTGCACAACTAATAAGTACCTCTATCTGTGTCCCAGCTGGGGAGGTTCACCCTCTCGGTCTGACTGGTGACGCCAGTCAGGACTGGGACGGGGGGGTGGGCAGAGGGGTCAGCTGCCCTGGGCTCAGCGTGTATTATAGGGATGGAGGCAGGGCCGGTGCTACCACTAGGCAAATTAGGCAGCCGCATAGGGCACCCTGCTGCCTAGGGCACTCAGCCACTGGTTTTTCTACTTTCTTCTCTCTGCAGCAAGCAACTAAGTCTCAGCATCAGCAGGCAGCGGCCGCTCTGTTCGCACATAGTGTCAGAGGCGCAGCGGCAGCGAAGGACTGTCTGTGTCCCGACTCCCAAATGAATGGAAGCAAGCAAACATTCATTGATGGGTGCTGGTGAGGCTGCATTTGATAGGCGCTGGTGAAGCTGCATTTGATGGGCGCTGGTGAGGCTGCATTTGATGGGCGCTGGTGAGGCTGCATTTGATGGGCGCTGGTGAGGCTGCATTTGATGGGCACTGTTGAGGCTGCATTTGATGGGCGCTGGTGAGGCTGCATTTTTTCATTAAAAAGGTGGGGTATACATGGGCAGGAAAAAGGGGGTGGGGTCAAGGATGGAGCCAGGGGGGGCGGCAAAATGAGGTTTCGTCTAGGGTGTCAAAAATCCTTGCACCAGCCCTGGATGGGGGCGCCGCAAGTACCTTCTTCTATAGGCTGACAGGAGTAGTGACAGCAACATCACTACTTCTGTCAGCCCAGCGCTGGAAGCAGCAAGGAGGGAAGGAGAGAGTCGGGAGGAGGTGCTCACCCATAATGAAGAGGCAGGGGGGCAATTCGGAATCTGGTTGATCTTGTCCCGGCACCGACAATAGTGGAAGAGTAGGGGCACCTGCAGTGAATGTCTGGTGAATGTCGGACTCCAATGCTTTATAAACATGCCTCTAATTTACTTATCACTGGAACAGGAAAAGAAGGGAAATCTTGTAACGGGGACCCTTGTTTTGGTGACAAAAAAATAAAAAATTAGGGGTTTCCTTTCACTTTATGGAAAGTTCCTCTCACTTCCTGTTGTGTATCTGGGACAGGAAGTGAAGGGAAATCTCCTAGCGAGTCACAGAGATGGAAATAAAAGGAAGTGAAGATTGTGTGTAATAAATAGGAGTTCATGTTTTCACATTTCTATCTCCACCTCTAAGTTAATTTTAATTTACATTCAGCAGTTATTGGTAGACACGTCCACCCTCCTCCTATAAAACGGCTTCCCCTCCCCCCGCCCAACTTTACTGACATATAAAATTTAGAGGAAAACCAATTCCAGCACTTCGAGGAAAACCTGCCGACCTCACCGCAAGGAGCAAAGTACGGAGATATCATTACTATCTGTTTCCTTATTTTATCTACATGTCTATCTGTACTTATTCTATCCATCTTTACTTATATATCTTTTCTATCTCTCTGTTAATCTATCTATAGTTTCTTACTTATTCTATCTGTTTTTACTTAGTCTGTCTACCTATTAATTCTTCTTCTATCTATCTAGTTAATTTACTAAAACTGGAGAGTGCAAAATCTGGATCAGCTGTTCATGGCGGCCAATCAGCTTCTAACGTCAGCTTGTTCAATTAAACTTTAAAAAACAAACTGAAAGATGATTGGTTGCTATGCGCCAGATTTTTCACTCCCCAGTTTTAGTAAATCAACATTTATCTATATAGTGCTACCTTTTCTATCTATCGGTTAATCAATCTATCTTTTCTTACTTATTCTATTTATCTATTAATTCTTATTCTATCTCTAATTTTACCTATTGACAGTTACTTTTTATATCTATATTTTCTCACTTATTCTATCACCATCTTATTTTACTTGGGGATAGATAGATAGATAGATAGATAGATAGATAGATAGATAGATAGATAGATAGATAGATAGATAGATAGATAGATAGATAGATAGATAGATAGATAGATAGATAGATAGATAGATATTGTAGACATGTGCAGGATGAAAAAATTTGTTTAGTTTCGTTTCAATCCGTCATTTAACTAAATTCGTTTAGTTAAATTTGTTGCATTCGTTACATTCGTTTTTGGGATTCATTTAGTTTCGTATTCGAATTCAAAAAAAAGTTGCCCGTATTCGAAAAAAAAAACCTATAAGATTCGAAAAAATTCTGCCGCACTCGAAAAAAACTATCAGATTCGAAAAACATTCTACCGCATTCGAAAAAATTTGATCGAATTTGAAAAAGTAAACTATATATAACCATTTTGCGAAATTCGTATAGAATGAAAGTGAATTTGAATAGAAAAGATTAGAATAGAATAGAAAATAATAGAAAAGAATAGCATAGAAAAACAATAGAACAGAATAGAAAAAAATATAATATATTCTATTCTAATCTTTTCTATTCGAATTTGAATTCATTCTGTACCAAATTCCAATTTCGGATGATGGTGATATATATATATATAAAATATTTTTTTCAATCCTGTTCTATTGTTTTCTCTATTCTAGTCTTTTCTATTAGAATTCAATTTCATCCTATTTCTATATAGCCATTTTTCGAAATTCGAATTTCGTATAGAATGAATTCACATTCAAATAGAAAAGATTAGAATAAAATAGAAAATAATAGAAAAGAATAGCTTAGAAAAACAATAGACCAGCACAGAAAAAATATTATATATATATAACATCTTCAAAAATTTGAATTTCGTATAGGATGAATTTGAATTCAAATAGAAAAGATTAGAATAGAAAAGAATAGAAAAACAATGGAACAGAATAGAAAAAATATTATATATAGTATATATTTATATATTTACTGTCAATTTTTCTATCCATCTAGTTGAATTATTAAAACTGGAGAGCAAAAAAAAAAAAAAAATCGGGTACAGCTGTGCTTGGTAGTCAGCTTCTACCCTCAGCTTGTTTAACCACTTCAATACTGGGGGGCACTCTCCCCCCTTTCCTGCCCAGGGCAATTTTCAGCTTTCAGCGCTGTCACACTTTGAATGATAATTGCGCGGTCATGCTACGCTGTACCCAAACTAAAATTTTATCATTTTCTTCCCACAAATAGAGCTTTCTTTTGGTGGTATTTGATCATCTCTGCGGTTTTTAATTTTTGTGCTATAAACGAAAAAAAGATAGACAATTAAAAAAAACAAAAAACTGATGGGCACTGATAGGTGGCACTGGATAGGCAGCACTGGTGCGGTGCTACTGACAGGCATTACTGAGTGGCACTGATTGGCACTGACAGGCAATACTGATGGGGCACTGACTGGTGTTTTTTTGGGCACTGACATTCGTTTATTATGGGGACAGGCTGGCAGGTGTTGGGCACTGATTGGCAGGTGTTGGGCACCTTTTGATGGGGGCTGTGCTGATAATCAATGTGCTGATTATCAGCACAGACCCCGCTCTGGCAGGGAGAGCCGCCGATTGGCTCTCCCTGTCAGCGTGAACCGAGGAGAGGCACTTCCGGGATCACGCCATGATCAGCTGTGATTGGTCACAGCTGATCACATGGTATGAAGCCACTGTCAGAGGCTTCATACCACGATCGGAGTTGCGGTGTATCAGACTGACACACCGCACCTCCGATCTTCGCGCCGCCTCTGTTTTCCTGATCACGTCCGATCGGGATAACACAACCACTTTGCTGCCGTCATTCTGCTATATGGGGGGCGGCAAGTGGTTAATTAAGCTTTGACAATCAGCCCTGGTTCACATTGATGCGACTTGACATGTCAAGGTGCATGCCAAATCGGCGGTAATTGCAGCAACGCCGCACCGAAAAGTAGTTTCTGAACTACTTTTGGCGATTTGGGGGTGCGATTTCCATTGACATCTGTGCAGAAACCCGCAAGATGTCTCTGAATTCCCCCCCCCCCCCGAAGTTGGGGGACCGACATGCGGGAATATAATGGAGAAAGTCCATCTGAACTCGCACACTTTTATTCCCGCAGTCAGTGTGAACCCGGGAAGAATCCTGGGAGCTGATTGGTTTCTCTGCAGAGCTGCACCAGATTTTACAGAAATTTTTGCAGAAATGCAGGGCATTTTTTTTTAAACATGGGTTCCTATGGAAGGCATTCACATCAATGCATTCTTGTGCCTCTGCGTTTTTTTTGGAAAGGGTCAGAGACTTTTTAAAACGCAAAACAGTGCTTTTTTTTTTAGTTCAATAGACTTCAATAGAGAAGCTGCAGAAAAGCTTTTTACTGCGATTTGTGTTTTTAAATCTTCCCAACAACAATTTTTTCCCCCAAAAAAAGCATAAAAACGCAAATTGCATTAAAATCGCTGTAAAAAAAAAATAAAAAACGCAGAAAGCAAAGGAAAAAGCACTGCAGAAATGCTTAAAGTGATACTAAAGGTTCCTTTTTAAAAAAAATAAAATAAATAAATAACAAACATGTCATACTTACCTCCACTGTGCAGCTCGTTTTGCACAGAGTGGCCCCGATCCTCCTCTTCTGGGGTCCCCGGCAGCTCTCTCGGCTCCTCCCCCCTTTAGATAACCCCCTGGGAGAATCCCTCTCCCGGGGGGTTACCTTGCGGGCGCGCTCCCGAGTCCATCATTCGGCGCCCATAGCCTCTGCAGCGGCGTTTTGAGGTGGGTGGGTTTTAACCCCTTTTTGGCTGCTAGCTGGGGTTAAAACCGCCTCGCTAGTGGCCGAATAGCGCCGCCAAAACAACGGTAAAGCGGCGCTAAAAATAACGCCGCTTTACCGCCAACACCCGGGCGCTTTCAGTGTGAAAGGGCTCTTAGAGAGCTGTGACTCGGCAGGAGGTATGTCAGACCTCTGCAGAGAGACCACTGCTTCCAACACAGAGCAAGAATTCTTCACTGCAGCATTCTGGCAGGGAAAAGGCTTTTCTACTAGGCTGTGGCTGCTTAAGAAAAGAAAAAAATGACTTGCACACCTTTTGTGGTGACGCACCCGGGATGTATGCGGCTGATTTTACCTAAAAGTTTATTGGGCTTTATCTGTTTGTTGGTGCCCCCCCGCTCCTCTCTCAGCACAATGACATTAATGGGTGCCGGGCGAGGTGCCACTTCTCAGCTTCCTGCCATGTATTCACCAATTTCAGTGTCATAGAAATCATTTTCTGTATTTTCAGGATGGTTCCTCGGTGGATTTTTCGCCCGTTCTTCTTGCTCACCTTCACCGGGATCACCTGCAACGCCTTCCTGACTTTTGTACCCCGCCCAGATCTGTACAATCAGATTGCTAACAAACACCTGCTCAGCGAGACTCAACTTGGAGAGCTGATCAACGTCCCAGCCTCTGGGGTCTACCGCGGTGAGTGGGGGCATTAGGGGCATTACCATGTTTGGTTCATTCTTTGTATTAAAAGAATACCCAGAACTTTCAGTGCTGCTTCCCTGAACTTCCAGTCTTCACAGGACAGAGTTAAAAGTGGACAGTTCAGTCTGGAGCCAGTCTGACATTTTGGAGAGGGGATTACCTTGCCATCCTAGGCTATGGGGCTGTGTGTTTCTATTGCTGAACACAACATAGGGAGGCACAACTCAAGTCTACAAGAGTGACTCCATTGGAAGCTGAAAGAGAAAGGAGCCACCCTGAGACCCTTACTTCTTTTCTTTTCCCCAGACCCCATACACACTATTAGATTTTCTGCAGATTTGTTTTCTTCACATTTACCCAAATCATATAATATGAGGTCAAACCTTAAAGGGGTTGTAAAGTTAATTTTTTTTTTTTTTTTTTTAAATAACAAACATGTTATACTTACCTTCACTGTGCAGCTCGTTTTGCACAGGGTGGCCCCGAACCTCGTCTTCTGGGGTCCCTCGGCGGCTGTTTCAGCTCCTCCCCGCAAGAACTAACCACCTTAATGTGAGCTCCCTCGCATGGTGGTTAGTTCTTGCGGGCGCGCTCCCGTGATACAGCCGGCGGCTATAGCAGCTCACTGTATCACTCGGCTCCGCCCCCCCGGCGTGCCGCGTCATTGCATGTGATTGACAGCAGCGTGAGCCAATGGCTGCGCTGCTTTCAATCCATCCACTGTAGCCAATCAGCGGCCAGGCTGAGCGGCTTAATGGATGTCGGGAGCGAGCGGATTACTTTCGAGGTGTCAGGTAAGTAAAACGGGGGGGGGCCGGGGGGCGGCGGAATTATCGGAAGTTTTTTCACCTTAATGCATAGAATGCATTAAGGTGAAAACATTTTTACCTTTACAACCCCTTTAAGAGTTTCAATTTGTATGCAATCAGGCCGGCCCTCGCATTACATGGTTTTGGTAAATCTGAAGACAAAAATCTGCAGAAAATCTAATAGCGTGTGTGGGGCATAAGTCTCCTTTGCCATAGATGAGCACAACATCCAATCAAAGTTCAGCATTACAACCGGCTTCCTTATTCATGAACTCCTTTCACTTTATCTGCCTTACTGTGAAATCTGTTACAATATGTTGAAGGGTATTGTTACAAATTGTAGCAGATCGATCTCTGTGAATTTGTAGCAGATCTTTATACGGTTTGTGTTTCATTTTCTGTCATACAATCGGTGCAAATCAGTACTAGTTGTTGCATTATTTCTTAAAGTGACATGAAACGAAAATATTTTTTTTTACATCAATCATTCTAAACTATCTGGTCTACCATGGCTCGGGTTTCTTTCAATCTCTTGCTGCTGTTTGCACGACTCCCTGTCCTGTGCAACCTCCCTATCTTGTCCTGTGCAACCTCCCTATCCTATCCTGTGCACCCTCCCTATCCTGTCCTGTGCACCCTCCCTATCCTATCCTGTGCACCCTCCCTATCCTGTCCTGTGCACCCTCCCTATCCTGTCCTGTGCACCCTCCCTATCCTATCCTGTGCACCCTCCCTATCCTGTCCTGTGCACCCTCCCTATCCTGTCCTCTGCACCCTCCCTATCCTGTCCTGTGCACGCCCCCTATCTTGTCCTGTGCACCCTCCCTATCCTGTCCTGTGCACCCTCCCTATCCTGTCCTGTGCACCCTCCCTATCCTGTCCTGTGCACGCTCCCTATCTTGTCCTGCGCACCCTCCCTATCCTGTCCTGTGCACCCTCCCTATCCTATCCTGTGCACCCTCCCTATCCTGTCCTGCGCACCCTCCCTATCCTGTGCACCCTCCCTATCCTGTCCTGTGCACGCTCCCTATCTTGTCCTGTGCACCCTCCCTATCCTGTCCTGTGCACCCTCCCTATCCTGTCCTGTGCACGCTCCCTATCTTGTCCTGTGCACCCTCCCTATCCTGTCCTGTGCACCCTCCCTATCCTGTCCTGTGCACCCTCCCTATCTTGTCCTGTGCACCCTCCCTATCCTGTCCTGTGCGCGCTCCCTATCTTGTCCTCTGCATGCTGCCTATCTTGTCCTCTGCATGCTCCCTATCCTGTCCTGTGCAACCTCTCTATCCTGTCCTGTCCTGTGCACGCTCCCTATCTTGCCCTGTGCATGCTCCCTATCCTGTCCTGTGCACGCTCCCTATCTTGTCCTGTGCATGCTCCCTATCCTGTCCTGTGCACCCTCCCTATCCTGTGCACCCTCCCTATCTTGTCCTCTGCATGCTCCCTATCCTGTCCTGTGCACCCTCCCTATTCTGTCCTGTGCACGCTCCCTATCTTGTCCTGTGCACGCTCCCTATCTTGTCCTGTGCACGCTCCCTATCTTGTCCTGTGCACGCTCCCTATCTTGTCCTGTGTATGCTCCCTATCCTGTCCTGTGCACGTTCCCTATCTTGTCCTGTGCACCCTCCCTATCCTGTCCTGTACACGCTCCCTATCTTGTCCTGTGCACGCTCCCTATCTTGTCCTCTGCATGCTCCCTATCTTGTCCTGTGCACGCTCCCTATCTTGTCCTGTGCACGCTCCCTATCTTGTCCTGTGCACGCTCCCTATCTTGTCCTGCGCACCCTCCCTATCCTGTCCTGTGCACCCTCCCTATCCTATCCTGTGCACCCTCCCTATCCTGTCCTGCGCACCCTCCCTATCCTGTCCTGTGCACCCTCCCTATCCTGTCCTGTGCACGCTCCCTATCTTGTCCTGTGCACCCTCCCTATCCTGTCCTGTGCACCCTCCCTATCCTGTCCTGTGCACGCTCCCTATCTTGTCCTGTGCACGCTCCCTATCTTGTCCTGTGCATGCTCCCTATCCTGTCCTGTGCACGTTCCCTATCTTGTCCTGTGCACCCTCCCTATCTTGTCCTCTGCACCCTCCCTATCTTGTCCTCTGCATGCTCCCTATCTTGTCCTCTGCATGCTCCCTATCTTGTCCTGTGCACCCTCCCTATCTTGTCCTGTGCACGCTCCCTATCTTGTCCTGTGTACGCTCCCTATCCTGTCCTGTGCACGTTCCCTATCTTGTCCTGTGCACCCTCCCTATCTTGTCCTGTGTACGCTCCCTATCTTGTCCTGTGCACGCTCCCTATCTTGTCCTGTGCAACCTCCCTATCTTGTCCTGTGTACCCTCCCTATCCTGTCCTGTGCACGCTCCCTATCTTGTCCTGTGCACGCTCCCTATCTTGTCCTGTGCACGCTCCCTATCTTGTCTTGTGCACGCTCCCTATCTTGTCCTGTGCACGCTCCCTATCTTGTCCTGTGCACGCTCCCTATCTTGTCCTGTGCACGCTCCCTATCTTGTCCTGTGTACCCTCCCTATCTTGCAGTAGTGTGATCCGAGCCTTATATTGCTTTCAGTTAAAATTATGGATAGACATCTTTCTCCTTTTTTCTTTGGAGATATACAGTATACAATCATATGGAAGAAAAAAAAGAAAAGAAAACCATTCTGCTTAAGAATCTGAAGATGGAAACATGAGGGTTGATTTACTGAGGCTCCGTTCACACATAGGGGAATCGCCAAGAGTTTTGGGCAACACATGTTGCGGGATTTGGTTTGCGCAATTTGACGCAGAATCGCACCGCATTTATAGGTGCCATTGAGATGAATGAACCCTGAACACGTCAATGTGCGACTTAACTGCGCGAATCTTTGCGATTCAGCCTGTGATTCAAAATGCCTAATGGGGTTAATTTACTAAAAGCAAATCCACTTAGGCCTGGCTCACAGTCTCCGCTCTAATTCATCCCAAAGGGGTTCTATCGGGTTGAGGTCAGTCAAGTAAGTTCCTCCACTCCAAATTTGCTCATCCATGTCTTTATGGACCTTGCTTTGTGCACTGGCCCAAATCATTTGGTGGAGGGGGGATTATGGTGTGGGGGTTGTTTTTCAGGGGTTGGGCTTGGCCCCTTAGTTCCAGTAAAGGGAACTCTTAAGGTGTCAGCATACCAAGACATTTTGGACAATTTCATGCTCCCAACTTTGTGGGAACAGTTTGGGGATGACCCCTTCCTGTTCTATCATAACTGTGTGCCAGTGCACAAAGCAAGGTCCATAAAGACATGGATGAGCGAGTTTGGGGTGGAGGAACTGGACTGTCCTGCACAAAGTCCTGACCTCAACCCAATAGAACACCTTTGGGATGAATTATGCCCCGTACACACGGTCGGATTTTCCGACGGAAAATGTGTGATAGGACCTTGTTGTCGGAAATTCCGACCGTGTGTGGGCTCCATCACACATTTTCCATCGGATTTTCCGACACACAAGTTTTAGAGCAGGATATAAAATTTTCCGACAGCAAAATCCGTTGTCCGAAATTCCGATCGTGTGTACACAAATCCGACGGACAAAGTGCCACGCATGCTCAGGATAAATACAGAGATGAAAGCTATTGGCCACTGCCCCGTTTATAGTCCCGACGTACGTGTTTTACGTCACCGCGTTTAGAACGATCAGATTTTCCGACAACTTTGTGTGACCGTGTGTATGCAAGACAAGTTTGAGCCAACATCCATCGGAAAAAATCCTAGGATTTTGTTGTCGGAATGTCCGATCAATGTCCGACCGTGTGTACGGGGCATTAGACTGGAGACTGTGAGCCAGGCCTTCTCGTCTAACATCAGTGCCTGACCCCACAAATGCTCTTCTGGAAGAATGGTCAAACTACTATTATATATATTATTACTATTATATATATTTTATATCTTACAGTAGATTATCTTATTTGTTGGGTTATGATGTTATTGATATTAAACTTTACTTATTTAAAAATACTTTTATCTCCACAGAACTTGTGGCGAAGGACTGCAGAGCGGCTTACTTGAACCTCAGAAGAAGAAGCGGATTCTACGTCATCTGGCCCAAAGACTCGCCCCCGATGGTGGTGTACTGTGACCTCAGCTACGAGGGGGACGGCTGGACTGTTCTGCAGAGGAAGCTCGCCCATGATAACGCCTCCTTTTGGTCACGTGACTGGGCAGAATACAAAAATGGGTTTGGTCATCTCCAGGGCAGTCACTGGCTGGGCAATGAGATGATCCATCTGCTCACCAGGCAGAACGCCTTCACCGTCAGGTTCCTCTTGGAGGATAGTCAGGGCAATCAGCACTATGCTGACTATTCTAGCTTCCGGGTGGACAGTGAGGCCAACGGGTATTCTCTGAGGTTGGGGGAGTACTTTGGGAGCGCTGGTGATGCCCTCACCCTCTGGGATGAGTCAGGAATTCACGACAACATGATGTTCTCCACCAAGGACAGGGACAACGACCGGTGGGACCGTAATTGTGCTAACGCATTGAAAGGAGGGTGGTGGTTTGGCAATTGTCGCTCCGCCCTCCTCAATACGGATGGCGAGGTATACTGGGACAGTTTATGCAATGAGAGAAACCCGTGTGTGGCCACCGGAATTCTGATCAAACCAGGCAGAAAGAACTGCTCCCCCATACCGCTACCGGGGGCTGGGGGATACTATCCCATCCACTATAGCTAGAATGGGGGCGGAGTCATGGAAAAACGCCTACAATTTGGTTAAAGTGTATGTATAGCCAGACTCTCTAAATAAATAATAGGAAAATATTAGACCCTCTGCTAGATTTTTTTAGGAGGTTGCTCATGAAAAGCAAGGCTACCCTTCGAAGGATACCCAGAATGGGACTCAAAACCTAAAAACGCTAGAAGAGCGCCAAACCAAGTAGCTTTATCCCCTTGCTGCTGCCCCTTTTAGGCTCCATTCACACTTGTGCGTCTTGTCGTTTGGACACAAATACGTCGCAGCACATTGTTTTCAATAGGACCCGGGCAGATCTATGCGACTTTGAAAAGGTTCCTGCGCTACTTTGATGTGACGAGAGTGTAAAGTTGCATCAAATTCTGCATATGTGCCGGGGCTAGGCGTTAAGGCCCACCCACCCTGCATATGAGTTATACCGGTAGAAAAAGGTTAATGATTTATTATATGATTACATAAAACAACTAACGCGTTTCAGGGGTTCAGAATACCCTTCACCAGTTCCTAAATATTACATGTGGTTTAAGGAGGAAGAATCACCAGGATACATTCATTGAACAGAGATTAATAATTTACCTCCATCTGTCTCACTAACTCTGGAGATCTTTCACACATCCCTCTTCAATTCATCATTAAAAGTGATTGTAAAGGTTATAATTAAGGAGAAAAAAATCATGTTATACTTACCTGCTCTGTGTAATGGATTTGCACAGAGCAGCCCGGATCCTCCTTTTTTTTTTTTTAGGTCCCCCATCAGCGGACCTGTCTCCTCCTCCTTACCGAATGCCCCTAGTAGCAAGTCTCTTGCTATGGGGGCACTGGAGAAGGCTCGATCCCGACGCTCCTGGGAATGGACATTGTCCATTGCATTAAGGTAAAAAATATCTTCTGCCCAGTGGTGTATCATCCATGGGTGCAATGTGTGCGGTGCCATGTGTGCGGTGCCATGTGTGCGGTGCCATGTGTGCGGTGCATGCTGCTGACACTGCCAAAGTTTGTAGAGAGAGGGATTCTGCACACTCAGAAAGACCTGACTCGGGGAGGGTAATGATTGAACTGGGGGTCTCACCCACCCCTTCAGGTCAGTCTGCCCCCAGTAAATCCTCCCTCTTATCAGTCTCCCACCAGTACAATCCCCCCTCGTACCAGTCTGCCCCAGTATGTCTGGGGATATACTGATCTGGGGGAGGGGGGGTGGATTTGTACTGGGGACAGACAATGGTGGGAGAGATTCCTCCATCGACCTAATTTGTGTGGATAGAGAAATATATTCTTTTTTCATTCACATTACATACTCCTGCAATATATACACTATATTGCACATTACATACTCCTACACTATATTGCACAATACACACTCCCATATTATATACACTATATTGCACATTACACACACCTGCATTATATACACTATATTGTACATCACACACACCTGCATTATATACACTATATTGCACATTACACACTCCTGCAGTATATACACTATATTGCACATTACATACTCCTAAACTATATTGCACATTACATACTCCTGCATTATATACACTATATTGCACATGACATACTCCTACACTATAATGCACATTACATACTGTATTATATACACTATATTGCACATTACACACTCCTGCATTATATACACTATATTGCACATTACACACACCCGCATTATATACACTATATTGCACATTACATACTCCTGCAGTATATAGACTATATTGTACATTACACACTTGCACATTATATACACTATATTGCACATTACATACTCCTGCACTATATACACACTATTGCACAATACACACTCCTGCATTATATACACTATATTGCACATTACACACTCCTGCATTATATACACTATATTGCACATTACACACCCCTGCATTATATACACTATATTGTACATTACACACACCTGCATTATATACACTATATTGCACATTACACACCCCTGCATTATATACACTATATTGCACATCACACACACCTGCACTATATACACTATATTGCACATTACACACCCCTGCATTATATACACTATATTGCACAATACACACACCTGCACTATATACACTATATTGCACGTTACACACGACCACATTATGTACACTATATAGCACATTACACACACCCGCATTATATACACTATATTGCACATTACATACTCCTGCAGTATATAGACTATATTGTACATTACCCACTTGCACATTATATACACTATATTGCACATTACATACTCCCGCACTATATACACAGTATTGCACATTACACACTCCTGCATTATATACACTATATTGCACATTACACACTCCTGCACTATATACACAATAGTGCAGATTACAAACTCATGCATTATAAACACTATATTGCACACTACACACTCCTGCATTATATACACTATATTGCACATTACACACACCTGCATTATATACACTATATTGCATATTACACACTCCTACAGTATATACACTATATTACATATTACATACTCCTACATTATATTGCACATTACACACTCCTGCATTATATACACTATATTGCACATTATACACTCCCGCACTATATACACTATATTGCATATTACACATGCCCGCATTATGTACACTATATTGCACATTACACACACCTGCACTATATACACTATATTGCACATTACACACACCTGCACTATATACACTATATTGCACATTACACACTCCTGCATTATATACACTATATTGCACATTACACACTCCTGCATTATATACACTATATTGCACATTACATACTCCCGCATTATATACACTATATTGCACATTACATACTCCCGCATTATATATACTATATTGCACATTACACACCCCTGCATTATATACACTATATTGCACATCACACACACCTGCACTATATACACTATATTGCACATTACACACCACTGCATTATATACACTATATTGCACATTACACACACCTGCACTATATACACTATATTACACATTACACACACCTGCATTATATACACTAGATTGTACATTACACACTCCTGCAGTAAATACACTATATTGCACATTACATACTCCTACACTATATTGCACAATACACACTCCCGCACTATATACACTATATTGCACATTACACACACTCATATTATATACACTAAATTGCACATTACACACCCCTACATTATATACACTATATTGCACATTACACACACCTCCACTATATACATTATATTGCACATTACACACACCTGCATTATATACACTATATTTCACATTACACACTCCTGCAGTATATACACTATATTGCACATGACATACTCCTACACTATAATGCACATTACATACTGTATTATATACACTATATTGCACATTACACACTCCTGCATTATATACACTATATTGCACATTGCACACATCCACATTATGTACACTATATATCACATTACATACACCCACATTGTATACACTATATTGCACATTACATATTCCTGCAATATATAGACTATATTGTACATTACACACTTGCACATTATATACACTATATTGCACATTACATACTCCCGCACTATATACACAATATTGCACATTACACACTCCTGCAGTATATACACTATAATGCACATTACACATTCCCGCACTATTCACACTATATTGCACATTACACACTCCTGCATTATATACACTATATTGCACATTACCTATTCCTGCACTATATACACTATATTGCACATTACATACCCCTGCACTATATACACTATATTGCACATTACACACTCCTGCATTATATACACTATATAGCACATTTCACACTCCCGCATTATATACACTATATAGCACATTACACACTCCCACACTATATTGCACATTACACACTCTTGCACTATGCACACTATATTGCACATTACACACTTCCGCACTATACACACTATATTGCACATTACACACTCCTGCACTATATAGCACATTACATACTCCTGCACTATATACACTATATTGCACATTATACACATTATACACTCCTGCATTATATACACTATATAGCACATTACACACTCCCGCACTATACACACTATATTGCACATTACACACTCCTGCACTATATTGCACATTACATACTCCTGCACTATATACACTATATTGCACATCTCTCTTCTGGAGATCCCTAATCAACTTCTGGGAGGATCACCTGGCTTTAGTGTAGGTAGACTATGGAGTGCCCCATCAGGAGCCCTGCACCCCAAGGAGTTCAGGGTTGCAGGACCTTTTTCCTTTTTTTTGTGTGCTGAGATTTCACAAGTCACTTTTTTCGTTCATAGGGATACAACAAGCCCCGCATCTCGGAGCTCCAAAAGGAAATTTAAAAAAGGGCCCCGATGAAGGAGGTTTTGAGCCCCCGAAACGTGTTATGTGATCTTATGATGAATCATGAAAGCTACTGGCGCTCTTGTTGTGTTTTTACATTTTCATTCCTGTCTGTATCCCAGCGGAGGAGGTCAGCGCTCTCTATTTGCCCTGGTGGTGGCAAATACAACATTTTATGGCTGGCAGAAGGAGACGGCAGATCTTCCAGTGGGGACACCTCTTCACTTTGTAGAGATTTCCTCATGTTTCCCGTTGCATATCTGGTACAGGAAGAGAAGAAAAAAATCTCCTTAAAGGACACAGATAGCAAAAACTAAACCGGCAGAGGTTGTAACCCTTCCCTGCTACATCCAACAACAAAAAAAAGAAGAAACTTTGGCTATACATAAACTTTAAGCAAATTGCGCTGCCTCCAGTGGTCAACGAGCTGCATTTCCTGGCTATGTTTCACCAAGGCATGCCGGTAATGGCAATTTCATGGCTACTGGTTAGACTGAAGATCCTCAGTCCTTAGAAATGCCTCCTATATTATATATATGAATAAGCAGGCCCAATCTATACAATAAATCTCCGAACTAAGACACGAAGGGGTCTATTAATAAAAATGCCTCAGCATCTGCACAGTCCTCGCGATTAATCCCCATAATGTGTCTAATATGTGAATTTCCTATGATCCGCCAGCTCCATCTAGTGGCCATAATGTGATAATGTTCCTGAAATACTGCAATCAGGAAAATGCCACATAATGGCCACTAGATGGAGCTGGCGATCATAGGGAACACACATTTCACACATTACGGGGGATTATTCGTGACAGCTGTGCAAATACTGAGACTTTTACACTGATTTTTATTCTTTTATTTTTTTATAAATATAACTCAAAATAAATTTGCAAAATCAATCAAATGTTTAATAAACAGGCATAACGAAAATCACAAGATGTGTTTGTTTTCTATGGAGTTACTGTTGTTGTATGTGTTTATTAGTGCTCGTTGTAGTATCTCAGTACGCCCCCTACAATAAACCTTAGAAACAAGACACAAAGAGGGTCTATTTAAAAAAAATGCCTCAGCATCTGCATAGTCCTCATGAATAATCCCAATAATGTGTCTAATACGTGAGTTCACCTATGATCACCAGCTCCATCTAGTGGCCAAAATATGGCATTTCCTGAAATACGTCAATTAAGAAAATACCGCTTTATGGACACTAGATGGAGCTGGTGATCATAGGGAACACACATTTAACACATTACGAGGGATTATTCGTGATGGCATTCACACCAAATTTTTTTTCTATTTTTTTTTGTAAATATACCACAAAATTAAAGTTAATTTAACAAAATCAATCAAATGTTTAATAAAACAGGCATCATGAAAATACACAAAATGTGTTTGTTTTCTATGGAGTTACTGTTGTTGTATCTGTTTATTAGTACTCTATATAGTATCTCAGTACGCCCCTACAATAAACCTCAGAAACAAGACACAAAGGAGGGGGGGGGGTCTATTTAAAAAAAATGCCTCAGTATCTGCATAGTCCTTCGTGAATAATTTAATTTACAATATTTTGTTGCGCTAGGGGACGACAGCTATGGATGGGGGTGAGCAATATACAAAGGGATAGTAAGTTATATATATTATATATATATTATATATTATATTCTTTCACCCTTTCATTTTCCATCATGGATATGCTGCTATCCCTGGAACAGTCCAAATATGTTCTTTTGGACGAACTATTTTCACACTTCCCAACTGAATTTTTCAGCCCAAAATTCACAGTTAAAGAGAACCTGTATGGGAAGCTCTGTGCACTTTTTAGAAAAATCGAAGATAATATTATCCTGTTAAACCATCAAAAATGGGACAAATTCTTCCTCGAGGAATATTTGTCGTCCAAAGTCACCCCTAGGGGCCTCAGAATAAAAACCAGATGCTCCTTCCTCTCTCCTGACCTCCAAAACGAATGGGAACATATCTCTGAATTTTGCTCCCAAAAATGGATCAATATTATCATACAACAACGAGACCAAAAAACCTGTACACTCCTAGAGAAACTCAAACAACTGATCCACACTCTCACCAACCAGACACCCAATCTCCCTACCACCTGGCTAGATCTCCTTAAAAAGAAAGTTAAAAAAGATGAAGACAAACTTATCCAAACCAAACTCCAAAAAATGAGAAGAGACCTGGACGACTATAATAATAAAAAAGTCTTCCAATGGAAAATTAAAAATTCCACACTGATACCCCTGATGCAAATCTCCTTCCCTCCCTCCTTCCAGCCCTTCCAATCCCATCATCCTAACCCACGTCCACATCCCACAACCATATACCCCCCACCCACTAAACCCCCCCCCCACTCATCCCCGGCCATCGCCATATGAACATCACCCCCCTTCACTACAGCCCAAACCCAAAAGATATAGGAAACCCAATAAAACTCCTCCAGCTAACCAGTCTGACAACAAAAAACAAACTTCCGCCATTCCCACTAATACCAGACCCACAACCACAACAGTGGCCACCACCAATCCAAACATCACCTCCATAGAGACCTCCCATTCACCACCCTCTGCCAAACCCCCTCCCAACCACAATACTGCCCCCCATGGCACATCCAGCACCCAATCCCCAACAGATCCCCCTAACCCATCTATGTACCCTTTCAAACTCAACACTCAAGATGCCACTGCCTCCCAACCACAGACGGGCCACTGTATGGACCCACTCCCACAAACCACTGACCAGTCTTTTTTAGTCAAAACCCCCCTCTCTGTCCTAAAAAGAAAACTAGAAGAGGCAGACGAGGGGGTAGAAGAATCAAACACAAAGCCCAAAGAAAAGATTAACAAAGGCCTAAACTTTGCACCCACCACACAACCTAACCCGTTCACTCTATTTGTGGATCTAAACAAATTTATTCGCGACCTCACAGTCAAACGCTTCTTCAATATAAAAGCCCACAAAGAGAAATTAAATGACAATCAAGACGGTATAAATCCAAACACCATCACATCCACACCCCCCTCTGAACATGATCTGGAGGATCCGTGTCTAGCGATCCTAGAGGAACTCTATAACTTTGATGAAGATTCCACTGTTCCAGACACTCACCATCTCCTACAATATTTGTATGATTCACCCCCCATAAAACACACTCCCTTCCGACCCAAGTCCATTTTCAATCCCAGCCACGCCAAAGGCCCCTACATACAGAGTTTTTATCAAGTCGTATTCTCGGACATACAGCGAATGTGCAAATCCACCTCCTCCCAACGTCCAAATAATAATCTCACTCCCCAAGAAACTACCTCCCTCAAAAAACTAACCAATAATACATCCATCATCATCAAATCTGCAGACAAAGGGGGTGGCATTGTCATCCAAAATCGTGAGGCCTACCTTGGTGAAGCCCAAAGATTACTCTCGGATACCAAAACATACACCCGCCTCACCAGTGACCCTCTTCCCCGTTTTTCCATAGAGGCTGATACCCTCGTAAAGCAAGCCCTCAACGACCACATAATTACAAAAGCCGAAGCCTCTTTCCTATCCAGATCATACTATAACACTCCCTATTTTTACCATCTCCCAAAAATACACAAAGATCCAGCCAATCCCCCAGGTCGACCAATTGTAGCTGCCATGGACAGCGTCACCAGCTTTTTTTCCATATACATTGACCACTTCCTACAACCATTAGCACAAAACCTACCCACATACATCCGTGATGGTACCCATCTCCTAGACATCCTTAAAAACTACACCTGGGAACCCACATACCAATGGGTCTCCCTAGATGTCAACTCCCTATATACTTCCATTCCCCATGACGTTGGTCTTCGAGCTGTTAAACACTTCCTATCCTTAGACCCATCCATCAAAACTTCACAGGCAGACTTCATCATAGACTCCACCCAATTCTGCCTGACCCACAACTATTTCTCATTTGACAATAACTTCTACCTCCAAACCCAAGGGACGGCAATGGGCGCCAATTTTGCGCCCAGCTACGCCAACCTCACCATGGGCCTTTGGGAACATCTGTTCATCTGGAACAACAATCCTTTTTCTGAATTCATCATATACATGGGTCGATATATAGATGATATTATCATCATATGGGACACAACCGGACCACCCATTGACAATTTTGTAACTTATTGCAACTCCAACAACTTAGGCCTCTCCTTCACATCCGCATGCAGCCCAGAGAGTTTGGCCTTTCTGGACCTTGAGCTCTGTCACACCGAAAATACGATCTATGCAAAAAACTACATAAAGCCCACAGCAGGCAATTCATATCTACACTACCAAAGCTGCCATCACCCCAGATGGATCTCCAATATCCCAAAAAGCCAATTCAACCGCCTAAAACGCAACTGCACCCACAACTCCGAGTACATCAGACAAGGCAACCTTTACAAAACCAAATTCCTAGAAAAAGGATACCCCCCAGATCTAATAGAAGAAGCTTTCGCCAATTTTCTAGAAAATGACTCTCCCTCCCATACAGAACCACCAACCCAACCCACCACCCCCCCCCCCAGCCCCACACCACCAGGTTCATCACCCAATTTCACTCAAAATACAAAAAAATGGAAAGAATCTTCAAAAAGCACTGGGACATTCTACTGGAGGATCCCATGCTAAAATCATCCATCCACACTGTACCCAAGATCACATACCGCAAAGCCAGAAACATAAAAAGCCTTATTGCCCCAAGCAAGCTTAAAACTACACGTAACAGACCCACCCCATCTCGGACCTTCCTCTCATTAAACGGCATGTATCAATGCAAAAAGATCAAATGTCTCACCTGCAAATTTGTCCCCCATCGCCAAAAATCTTTCACCACAAAAGGAAACACCTACCAACTCAGAGAATTTTTTAATTGTTTCTCAGACTTTGTAATTTATGGCATCCGTTGCCCCTGCAACCTACTCTATATTGGTCGAACCATCCGAACACCGCAGATCTATAGAAGAAAACCTTAATCTAACCATCCCCAGACATTTCAAAGAGTACCACCAAGGCTCCACCAATGGTATACTAGTATGGGTCATCGAACAAATACCCAGGACCCTCCCCCCCACAGAGCGTTTCAAGCGTCTCTGTGAAAGAGAAACTTTTTGGATATATACCCTTGACGCCCTTGCGCCTGGAGGCCTGAATGAAGAAATAGAAGTCAACCCAGTCCTCTAAAAATCCATCCTCAATCATGCCCAGATCCCCTCTTTCACAGCCCCAACAACACACACCCCACACCTCACCCACCACCCTTCCCCCCAACAATAACACCCCTCTACACCCTGATGTGTCTCCTCCCCTTTGCCCCCCCCCCTTTTTTCTCTTTCCATTCCCCCCTTTATAATTCTTCCACTCTAAGGTTCTACCCCTATATCCCACTGGAAACCCACACCCACCACGGCATGTGCCCATACATGTCCTGGTTCCACCCAACGCATGCGCATGTGCATGTATGTGTGTGTATGTATGTATGTGTGTATATATATATATATATATATATATATATATATATATATATATATATATATATATATATATATATATATATATATATATATATATACACTACCGTTCAAAAGTTTGGGGTCACCCAAACAATTTTGTGTTTTCCATGAAAAGTCACACTTATTCACCACCATACGTTGTGAAATGAATAGAAAATAGAGTCAAGACATTGACAAGGTTAGAAATAATGATTTGTATTTGAAATAACATTGTTTTTACATCAAACTTTGCTTTCATCAAAGAATCCTCCTTTTGCAGCAATTACAGCATTGCACACCTTTGGCATTCTAGCTGTTAATTTATTGAGGTAAGCTGGAGAAATTGCACCCCACGCTTCTAGAAGCAGCTCCCACAAGTTGGAATGGTTGGATGGGCACTTCTGGCGTACCATACGGTCAAGCTGCTCCCACAACAGCTCAATGGGGTTCAGATCTGGTGACTGTGCTGGCCACTCCATTACCGATAGAATACCAGCTGCCTGCTTCTGCTGTAAATAGTTCTTGCACAATTTGGAGGTGTGTTTAGGGTCATTGTCCGGTTGTAGGATGAAATTGGCTCCAATCAAGCGCTGTCCACTGGGTATGGCATGGCGTTGCAAAATGGAGTGATAGCCTTCCTTAGCTTTTACCCTGTACAAAGCTCCCACCTTACCAGCACCAAAGCAACCCCAGACCATCACATTACCTCCACCATGCTTAACAGATGGCGTCAGGCATTCTTCCAGCATCTTTTCATTTGTTCTGCGTCTCACAAACGTTCTTCTTTGTGATCCAAACACCTCAAACTTGGATTCATCTGTCCACAACACTTTTTTCCAGTCTTCCTCTGTCCAATGTCTGTGTTCTTTTGCCCATCTTAATCTTTTTCTTTTATTGGCCAGTCTCAGATATGGCTTTTTCTTTGCCACTCTGCCCTGAAGCCCAAAATCCCGCAGCCGCCTCTTCACTGTAGATGTTGACACTGGTGTTTTGCGGGTACTATTTAATGAAGATGCCAGTTGGGGACCTGTGAGGCGTCTGTTTCTCAAACTAGAGACTCTAATGTGCTTATCTTCTTGCTTAGTTGTGCAACGCGGCCTCCCACTTCTTTTTCTACTCTGGTTAGAGCCTGTTTGTGCTGTCCTCTGAAGGGAGTAGTACACACCGTTGTAGGAAATCTTCAATTTCTTTGCAATTTCTCGCATGGAATAGCCTTCATTTCTAAGAACAAGAATAGACTGTCGAGTTTCAGATGAAAGTTCTCTTTTTCTGGCCATTTTGAGCGTTTAATTGACCCCACAAATGTGATGCTCCAGAAACTCAATCTGCTCACAGGAAGGTCAGTTTTGTAGCTTCTGGAAGGAGCTAGACTGTTTTTAGATGTGTGAACATGATTGCACAAGGGTTTGCTAATCATCAATTAGCCTTCTGAGCCAATGAGCAAACACATTGTACCATTAGAACACTGGAGTGATAGTTGCTGGAAATGGGCCTCTATACACCTATGTAGATATTGCACCAAAAACTAGACATTTGCAGTTAGAATAGTCATTTACCACATTAGCAATGTATAGAGTATATTTGTTTAAAGTTAGGACTAGTTTAAAGTTAGCTTCATTTAAAAGTACAGTGCTTTTCCTTCAAAAATAAGGACATTTCAATGTGACCCCAAACTTTTGAACGGTAGTGTATATATATATATATATATATATATATATATATATATAATGTATGTGTATATATGTGTATATGTTTTTCATACGTTTTTTTTTTTTTTGTTTTTTTTTTTTTATGCGTTTTTTTATGCGTTTTTTATGCATTTTCTATATACATTTTTTTTTTTTTTTTTTTTAATATATATTTTTTATGTACATCTTTTTTATGTATTTTTTTATGTATATTTTTATATATACATTCCTTCTTTTCCACATTTTTTTATATACAATTCCCTACCCATTTATAAGTCCACAACTCCCTTCATTTTTAAAAAAAACCCTCCTATTTCTCCCATTTTCATCCCATCATCACTCCCATTTATTTTTATTTTACTACATATATAGATTTTTCTTAGATTATTTTCTAATTTTTACAATTTTCTAATTTTCCCTTTTTTCCACATATTATCCACATATTATCCTCGTCATCCCATTGCCATGAGATCACTCCACCTCTCAGCAACTGCCTTCTAATAAGCACATATCCATGCTATCACGTCCCTCTGCTGTTCTCTCCCTCCCCCCTCTCTCCACACACTTGTTCACCTCCCTTGCTATTTCCTCCTTGTCTCCTCCACTCTCCACCCCCTATTCTGTCATCATGTTCCTCAACACTGTCCACCCCTCCCACGGTTCCCTTAAGCCTAATACGAGGTAGGCGGAGCCAATGATGCAATTGGCCCGCCCGCCCTTCTTATACCTCTTCCGAAATTAATGGACGCTATGCCTGATGAAGGAGCACGCATGCTCCGAACGCGTGCACGCCCCCAGCGTCACTGATACCCGGGAAATACAACTTAACAGACGATCCACGCTGTGCCTGTCTCAACCCAGCCTGTGACACTGGTTACCACCTGCGCCGTCAGACGGGACAAGGAGACAAGTGTAACACACTCCAGCTTTCAGGATCGCCCCCTGTGGAGCCCTGCTGCCCACCACACAGCTTCCCGGATGGATTTTTTACTTGATGTGCCTGTATCTACCTTACTCTGAGTGAGTGCATTTTAACCTGTAATAAATGTTTATGCTACAGTACTGCACTTAGGTCGGCGCTGCTTTTCTTCCTTTTTATCTTCGTGAATAATTTCCATCATGTGTCCAATACAAGAATTTCCTACGATCATCAATTAACCCACAACCTCAATTAAGAAAATACTGCATTATGGCCACTAGATGGAGCTGATGGTCATATGGAACACACATTTCCCACATTATGGGGGATTATTCAGGATGGCTGTGCAAATACTGAGGCATTCACCCAACATTTTTTTTTTATAAATATACCTCAAAATTTTTTAAATAAATTTACAAAATCAATCAAATGTTTAATTAAAACAGTCTAAAAGACAAACAAAGTCGTGCGAGCTACCATGTGAAAATCCAAATGATAATTGGAGATGATTGAAGGACAGCTGCTAGCATTGATCACGTCCCATATACTTGTGCCACATAAAAACTTATATCAATATAATGCTGCGCTATCGAAAAATGAAATCAAATGATAATCATACTAAATCCTATTATTACTGACTGCAGTTAAATAGTGGTGGTGAGATATACCATTCCTATGTATACTTAATATTTTACATAGGAATGGAATATCTCACCACCACTATTGAACTGCAGTCAGTAATAATAGGATTTAGTATGATTATCATTCGATTTCATTTGGATAGCGCAGCATTATATTGGTATAAAAGTTTAATACAACAGGCATCATGAAAATGACAAGATGTGTTTGTTTTCTATGGAGTTACTGTTGTTGCATCTGTTTATTAGTACTCTTTGTAGTATCTGAGTACTGGCTCTATAGGATTACCTGGGGAACTTTTGGTAAAGCAGGATAAGAGACACCTGAACGCTGATTTAATGGTTACACCAATGTTTTTATCCATAGAGAAGAAAGAAGACACATTTCAGGGACTGGTGTTTTTGTTTTGTTTGTTTTTTTGTATACAATTTATTATTATTATTGGGACTATAAATAAAATTAAATATGAAAGTGGTTGTAAAACCCTCACATATACCCCGGTGAAGTGACTGGCATAGTGACAATAAGACATAATTTGTACCTGTTTATCTGCAGTCTTCTCTTCTCTATAACTGTTAAAAGTCCAGAATATAGATTGAGTAATTATGGTGCTGCGCTGTGGACACTAAAGTAAGTGCTTAAAGTGAGCTACTTGAGTAAAGTGCAAATGCAAACAATAACGGAGTGAATCACAAAAGGGATAATCGGAGTGCGGATGCAGAGGCGCCCCCCCGAACATTTGCTGGGATCCATGTCTCAACTTCGACGGCTCTGGCGCAAATTATCGCATCCACATGGGCTGTCTTCAGAAAGATCACCCCTGACCTCATTTATCTGCAATCCCAAGGTGCCAGATAGCCTCACTCACCAAATGTCATATCCGTGGACGTCACAGAATTTATTTCACTATGGGAACCTAGTGGACCCTAGATCGCGCAAGTTATTGCCCTTCTCCGAACTTCAGACCAAATTTGATCTGCCTCGCCAGGTGTTTTATAGTTATCTGCAAATACGCCACTATGCCCTGACCATAGCACCTGACCTGCAATTCTTCCCCCCAACCCCTTTTGAAAATCTAATTCTAGCAGGCTCTGCCCAGAAGGACCTAATCTCTGACATTTACAAAATCCTAAATGCTTACCCCCTAGAAACAAAAGGTAAACACGCCAAAATGACTAGGTGGGAGAAAGCCCTCAATGAGGAAATCCCTATAGAACAATGGCAGGTGATATGGTCTCAGGCGGCAAAGAGCTCACTCTGCACATTATATAAAGAGAACACGTATAAAATCCTCCTCTTCTAGTACATGGCACCTGATGTGCTCCACACCATCTATCCCACTAGTTCTGATTGCTGTTGGCAATGCCAGGGAGATAAAGGCACCCTCCTCCACATTTATTGGAGCTGCCCACTAATTACCCCCTTCTGGAATACGGTCCAGCAGTTGTTGACCCGTCTTCTAGAAACACCGGTCTCCGTGACCCCCAAATTTTTCCCACTAGGCTTATCGCCACTAAAGATCCCCCACACTCTACAAAAAACTAGCACGCCACATCCTCACAGCTGCACGCTTTCTTATCGCCCTAAACTGGAAAAAATTACCCCCCCCCCCCCTACTCCTGAGGCCTTATACGCTAGAATTAAAGATGTGAAGCTGATGGAGAAAATGATGGATGCGGGACAGGCTGGGTGCCCATGACAAAGTCTGGGAGCTGTGGCACCTTCGGTAGGACCCGCCATGACCAGGTAAATGAGCTACTACAATGACCCCTTCCTTCTTCTTTTTTTTTTTTATCCCTCTCCTTTTCTCCTACCCTGAGTATTCTTGTGACTCTCACTACCTTACATAGGTTGCTACATGGTGTTACATGACACCAAGATGCACATACTACAATTTCAGATATGTGACTGCTACTATTTTAGAGCATATTGAAAGAAGTTTCAAGTAAAAGTCTGAAAGAATTGATGCATAATACGATCTGTATTTTTCAACTTATGTATTCCTGTAATGCAAATGCAAATAATAATAATAAAATGTTATTTGGAAAAAAAAGGGATAATCAAGCTCTATAATAAAGTACAAATCCAAATGACCTAACTATAAATCTTGGAAAGTGACATGGTACAAAAAACATACACAGGTAGGTTTGAGCTAAAGTGCAAGGTGCAAATGATTCCGTGTGACACGCTATATGGCAGAGAAAAACAAAACTTAGCACATGGTGATATTACAAAGCATTGGAATAAATGTAAATCAAACAAAATGTCCAGTGAGCCACCCCTGGGCTCAAATACAAAAAAAAAAAACAAGTGAAGCAGTCCAAAATTGATAGATGTGTGGTATTTCCTTCACTGTGAACATGGCTGGTGCAAGGATTTTTGACTCCCTAGGGCGAAAACCTAATTTTGCTGCCCCACCTTGGCTCCGCCCCTGACTCCACCCCCTTTGCCCTGCCCATGTATACCCCCCCTTTTAATGAAGCGCCCATCAAATGCAGCCTCACCAGCGCCCATCAATGCAGGCCTACCAACGCCTGGTGGGGGGGGGGGGGGGCTTTTTATGACATACAGTCAGGTCCATAAATATTGGGACATTGACTCAATTCTAATCTTTTTGTCTCTATACACCACCACAATGGATTTGAAATGAACAAGACTGCAGACTTTCAGCTTTAATTTGAGGGTATTTACATCCAAATCAGGTGAACGGTGTAGGAATTACAACAGTTTGTATATGTGCCTCCCACTTTTTTTAGGGACCAACATGACATGTTCACTTTTTAATACTTGGTTGCAAATCCTTTGCAGTCAATTACAGCCTGAAGTCTGGAACGCATAGACATCACCAGACGCTGGGTTTCATCCCTGGTGATGCTCTGCCAGGCCTCTACTGTAACTGTCTTCAGTTCCTGCTTGTTCTTGGGGCATTTTCCCTTCAGTTTTGACTTCAGCAAGTGAAATGCATGCTCAATCAGATTCAGGTCAGGTGATTGACTTGGCCATTGCATAACATTCCACTTCTTTCCCTTAAAAAAACTCTTTGGTTTCTTTCGCAGTATGCTTCGGGTCATTGACCATCTGCACTGTGAAGCGCCGTCCAATGAGTTCTGAAGCATTTTGCTGAATATGAGCAGATAATATTGCCCGAAACACTTCAGAGTTCATCCTGCTGCTTTTGTCAGCAGTCACATTATCAATAAATACAAGAGAACCAGTTCCATTGGCAGCCATACATGCCCACGCCATGACACTACCACCACCATGCTTCACTGATGAGGTGGTATGCTTTGGATCATGAGCAGTTCCTTTCCTTCTCCATACTCTTCTCTTCCCATCACTCTGGTACAAGTTGATCTTGGTCTCATCTGTCCATAGGATGTTGTTCCAGAACTGTGAAGGCTTTTTTAGATGTTGTTTGGTAAACTCTAATCTGGCCTTCCTGTTTTTGAGGCTCACCAATGGTTTACATCTTGTGGTGAACCCTCTGTATTGACTCTGGTGAAGTCTTCTCTTGCTTGTTGACTTTGACACACATACACCTACCTCCTGGAGAGTGTTCTTGATCTGACCAACTGTTGTGAAGGGTGTTTTCTTCACCAGGGAAAGAATGCTTTGGTCATCCACCACAGTTGTTTTCCGTGGTCTTCCGGGTCTTTTGGTGTTACTGAGCTCACCGGTGCGTTCTTTCTTTTTAAGGATGTTCCAAACAGTTGATTTGGCCACACCTAATGTTTTTGCTATCTCTCTGATAGGTTAGTTTTTTCAGCCTAATGATGGCTTGCTTCACTGATAGTGACAGCTCTTTGGATCTCATATTGAGAGTTGACAGCAACAGATTCCAAATGCAAATAACATACTTGAAATGAACTCTGGACCTTTTATCTGCTCCTGGGATCATGAGGGAATAACACACACCTGGCCATGGAACAGCTGAGCAGCCAATTGTCCCATTACTTTTGGTCCCTTAAAAAGTGGGAGGCACATATACAAACTGTTGTAATTCCTACACCGTTCACCTGATTTGGATGTAAATACCCTCAAATTAAAGCTGAAAGTCTGCAGTTAAAGCACATCTTGTTTGTTTCATTTCAAATCTACTGTGGTGGTGTACAGAGCCAAAAAGATTACAATTGTGTCGATGTCCCAATATTTATGGACATGACTGTAAAATTAAAAACAAAAAAAGTATATACATAATTAAAACAAGTTTATATTTCTTGATATAAATGCATTAAAGGAAAAATAAATAGAAGAAAGCACACCTGTACTATAAAGTTTCTTTACCTCTTGATCAGCTATTGGTGGATTTGTCAGCTGCCGTCCTGGACTCCTCCTCTCCAGCCACCCCTCCCCCCCCATTCTGGAAGAGTACCTACCTGGAAGTTGCACGGCGGGCAGTGACATATTACTCAGATTTAAGGCTGTTATTCTGTGCGGCCAGTCCTATGATCCAGCACAAGATCCAAGTAAAATAAATGAATGTGTTTATATGTTATGCGCTCATTTATAAAAGTGTTTTGTTTTTTTTTTCGTCCCGCTAGCATTTATAAAATAAACGTAGTGGCCCTCATAGACCCCTGATGTAATATCCTGTAAAATAAAATAAAAAACACTTAGGAGGTAGGGGGCCAGCTCTAGACATGTGCAGTTCATTTCATTCCGAATTAAAATTCTAATGAATTGTCATTTTTCGGAAATTCGGATGTATCCAAATTTCCAAATTCGAATAGTACCGAATTTAAACGAATCCGAAATAATAAAAGAAAATGTTAACGAAATTTGAATTCAAATAGTTTTTGCGAGAATAAGAATAAAGAGAATAAAATAGAATAGAAAATAATGGAATAGAATAGAAAAAAAAATCTTTTTATGCTCTTTGGAAATTGGAAAACTATTCGAATTCTAATTCAAAAACTATTCAAAATTGATTTGAAAACGTTTTGAATGGATCCAAATTCAATTTTTTTTTCGTCCCACTAACATTTGTAAAATTAACGTTGTGGCCCTCATAGACCCCCTGATGTAATATCCTGTAAAATAAAATAAAAAACACGTAGGAGGTAGGGGGCCAGCTCTAGACATGTGCAGTTCGTTTCGTTTTGAATTAAAATTCAGACAAATGTTTGTTTTTCAGAAATTCGGATGTATCCGAATTAGAACAGCACCGAATTTAAACAAATCCGAAATAACAAAAAAAATTTGAACGAAATTCGAATTCAAATCATTTTCGCATACTTTTTCGAATTCGAATAGTTTTCGAAAACTTTTAGAATTTGAATAGTTTTCCAATTTCCAAACCGAATAAAATAGAATAGAAAATAAAGGAAAAGAATAGAAAAAAAACTTTTTTTCTCTATTACATTCCTTTATTTTCTATTCTATTTTATTCTCTTTGGAAACTGGAAAACTATTCAAATTTGAAAACTATTCGAAACTGATTCGAAAACGTTTCGAATCGATCTGATTTTTTTTTTCCGTATAAAATAAATGTTGTGGCCCTGATAGACTTCTGATGTAATATCCTGTAAAATAAAATAAAAAACACGTAGGAGGTAGGGGGCCAGCTCTAGACATGTGCAGTTCGTTTCGTTCTGAATTAAAATTCAGACGAATTTTCGTTTTTTTGGAAATTCGGATGTATCCGAATTAGAACAGTACCAAATTTAAACGAATCCGAAATAACAAAAAAAAATTAAAAATTGAATTGAATTCGAATTCAAATCATTTTCGCATGCTTTTCGAATCCGAATAGCAGGGAAGGGTTTAGGAATTACAGCTCTTAAGAATAGCCACCCCCCCTTTTTCAAGGGACCAAAAGTAATTGGACAACTGAATCAAAAGCTGTTTCATGGCCACAATGTGAGTGTTCGTTGTTACTTTGTTGTTTTTAATTGTAACCAATAAACGGTGTTGCACTAAGGGCCTATGCGCTCTCTCTTTTATCTTTATCATGGCCAGGTGTGGGCTACTCCTTCGTTATTTCTTCATCAATTAAACAGGTAAAAGGTCTGGAGTTGATTCTAAATGCGGTATTTGTATTTGGAATCTATTGCTGTGAACCTACATCAAGGAGCTGTCCATACTTGTAAAGCTTCAAAAAATTAAACAGATCCATCAGAGAGATAGCAGCAACATTAGGAGTAGCCAAATCAACAGTTTGGCACATTCTGAGGAAAGAAGAACGCACCGGTGAGCTCAGCAACATAAAAAGGCCTGGACGTCCACGGAAAAGACAACAGTAGTGGATGATCGCAGGATCCTCTCTATGGTAAAGAAAAACCCCTTTACAACATACAGACAAGTGAAGGACACTCTGCCGGAGGTGGGCGTATCATTGTCAAAGTCTACAATCAAGAGAAGACTTCAGGAGAGCAAATACAGAGGGTTCACCACGAGGTACAAACCATTCACAATCCTGAAGAAGAGAAAAGCCAAATTAGACTTTGCCAAAAAACATTAAAAAAAAAAGCCAGACCAGTTCTTGAAAAGCATTCTTTGGATGGATGAAACTAAGAATAATCTACCAGAATGACGGAAAGAAATAAGTGTGGAGAAGGCTTGGAACAGCTCATGATCCAAAGCATACAACGTGATCTGTGGTCACATGGTGGAGCTTGCAGTTTGATGGCATGGGCCTGCGTGGCTTCCAGTGGCACTGGGTCATTGGTGGTTATTGATGATGTCACAGAAGACAGAAGCAGCTGGATGAATTCTGCACTGTTTAGAGATATACTGTCAGCCCAGATTCAGCCAAATGCAGCAAAGTTGATTGGACGGCGCTTCACAGTACAGATGGACAATGATCCAAAACACACTGGAAAAGCAACCGAGGAGCTTTTGAAGGAAAAGAAGTGGAATATTCTGCAATGGCTGAGTCAATCACCTGATCTCAACATAATTGAGCATTTGACTTGCTGAAGGCAAAACTAATACTCAGAAAGAGCCACAAACAAAGAACATCTGAAGACAGCTGCAGATAGAGCCTGGCAAAGCATCAGAAAGGAGGAAAGCCAGTCTTTGGTGATGTCCGTGGGTTCCAGACTTCAGGCAGCCATTGCCAGTAAAGAATCCTCAACAAAATAATAAAAATGAACATTTTATTTAGGATTATATTCATTTGTCCAATTAGATTTGAGCCCCTGAAAATCAGGGGGAATGTGTATAAAAATAGTTGCAGTTCCTAAAATTTGAATAGAAGAACGGGTGGGACTCATGGGTGGGGTCAAGACTTGGTGTCGTCATGTACCTCCATCCCTGTAATGTTTGTATAAAAGGAAAGGTTGGGACCTTAAATGAGGCATTGACTACAAACAGGTGAAAGAAAACAATATTTATTGACATATACATATAAATTCACGAGGAAAGGACATAAAATATAGCTGTAAAGACCATATAAAATGCATGACTGTACAAACCCTGTTTCCCCGAAAATAAGACCTATCGTGATTGTCGGTGATGGCTGCAATATAAGCCCTACCCCCCCAAATAAGCCCTAGTTAAAGTCCTTGTAGGTCTTATTTTCAGGGTGGGGCTTATTTTTGGAGAAAGAGGGTAGGGCTTATTTGGGGGGTAGGGCTTATATTGCAGCCATCACTGACAATCACGCTAGGTCTTATTTTCGGGGAAACAGGGTATATTCCAACATCATACTTGCAAATTGAGTAGCTACATCCTCCCTAATTCCACATGGACAATGTGAAGAAATGTATAAAGTGAATCATGGTTTTGGAAAACCCCAGTGGGTAACCAGATAATGTACATACGTAGTGGTGACGTCGCATCAAGGAAATCTCTACACATTTTGTGGAAACTTCCACTTCAGGAGCAATGCGGGGTACGTTTAAATGTATCTGAAAAATACATAACCAAAGGGCTAATGATCTGCAATGGGTGGAAGGAAGAGCAAAAAAAAAAAAAAAAAAAAAAAAGCAGAAAAAACAATAAATGCATCCCCATTGTACCTTGCAGATGACCCTAAAATATAATCCTATGGGTATGGAGCCGAGGACATGGCGGGAACGTCAGGCAAGGGTCATCTGCAAGGTACAATGGGGATGTATTTATTGTTTTCTCTCTTTTTTTCTCTTTTTGCACTCTCAATTCCACCCATGGTAGATCATTAGACCTTTGGCTTATGTATTTTTCAAATACATTTAAACGTACCCCGCATTGCTCCTGACAAGTGGAGGTTTCCACGAAACGCGTAGAGCTTTCCTAGATGTGACGTCACCACTACGTATGTACATTATCTGGATACCCACTGGGGTTTTCCAAAACCATGATTCACTTTATACATTTCTTCACATTGTCCATGTGGAATTAGGGAGGATGTAGCTACTCAATTTGCAATCATCATGTTGGAATAATGTACAGTCATGCATTTGATATGGTCTTTACAACAGCTATATTTTATGTCCTTTCCTCATGAATTTATATGTATATGTCAATATATATTGTTTTCTTTCTGTCAGGGCTGGGCTCAGCCTTTCCTTCTCTGAGCTGGCCGCTCAGCTGTCAGCTAATTGCCAGCTCCTATCTCTCCACAGTTACTCAGCTGTTGATGATATCCTGCTTGTCAGTCCTGCCTACTTAAGCCGTCCAGTCCAGAGGAGCTCTGCCTTCGCCTTGGTCAACATCACAGAGACCATCTCCTGCGATCCTGTTCAAGACTTGCTTTGCTGACATCCCTTCTGGCTCCAGATCCTGCTTGCTGTTCCACTACATTGATCCCTGACTTCTGGCTTGGCTGACTATCCCTTCCATTTACTGAACTTTGGCTATGTTTTGACTATGTTTGTTCTTTTTACTTTTATTATTAAACAAGTGTGATTTAACTGTACTTCTGTCTCGACCTGATTTCATGGTTTCTGACACTTTCACCTGTTTGTAGTCCATGCCTCATTTAAAGTCTCACCCTTTCCTTTTATACAGTTCCTAAAATTTGTACTTGATATTTATTGTTCAACCCCTTGGATTAAAGCTGAAAGTCTGCACTTCAAATTCATTTGGATTGTGTTGTTTTAATTATATTCTGGTGGCATACAGAGCCAAAAGCATGAAAATGGTGCCCGTGTCGAAATATATATGGACCTAACTGTATGTTTCAGTAAATTGGAATTTCTCAGAGCGTGGCCATCTGGAATTTTTGGACATCCCAGTCTCCAGTTGACGAGCTGGGCATTTGCAACTGTAGCATCTGAAAAGTCCCTCCTTTGTAGATCACTGACGTGCAGATGAACGTCACAATCTCCCATCTTCCAATTCCATCCACTGACATTAATGAATGGAGGAGGTGCCGAGTGAGCGACCCGCAGGGATCACAAATCCCGGCCCTGGACATTCAGCACCTACAGGACGCCGCTGCTTGAGTACATAGATCTGCGACAAACACTGCAGCGGCCAGATACGGAACGCACCTCATTACAGCTAACCTATTTTTACTAAAAAATGTTTTTACTTAAAGGGGTTTTTGCATCCTATGCATTAAGGTGAAAAAACTCCTGACTAGGGATGAGCCGAACACCCCCCGGTTCGGTTCGCACCAGAACCCGCGAACGGACCGCAAGTTCGCACGAACGTTAGAACCCCATTGACGTCTATGGGACTCGAACGTTCGAAATCAAAAGTGCTCATTTTAAAGGCTAATTTGCATGGTATTGTCCTAAAAAGGGTTTGGGGACCCGGGTCCTACCCCAGGGGACATGTATCAATGCAAAAAAAACTTTTAAAAACGGCCGTTTTTTCGGGAGCAGTGATTTTAATGATGCTTAAAGTAAAAAAAAAAAAGTGAAATATTCCTTTAAATATCGTACCTGGGGGGTGTCTATAGTATGCCTGTAAAGTGACGCGTGTTTCCCATGTTTAGAACAGTCCCTGCACCAAATGTCATTTTTAAAGGAAAAAATCTCATTTAAAACTGCTTGCGGGTTTAATGTCATGTCGGGTCCTGGCAATATGGATGAAAATCAGTGAGACAAACGGCATGGGTACCCCCCCAGTCCATTACCAGGCCCTTTGGGTCTTGTATGGATATTAAGGGGAACCCCGCACCCAAATTAAAATAAGGAAAGGTCCCTATATACTCTGAACAGCAGTATACAGGCGGTGCAAACAAGACAGGGACTGTAGGTTTGTTGTTAAGTAGAATCTGTTTGTAATTTTGAACATTTTTAACGTGTTTAGCTCCAGCCAAAAAATCTTTTCTAAGCTTTTTGGAAAACATAGGGAAGGGTTATCACCCCTGTGACATTTGTTTTGCGTCTTTCCTCCTCTTCAGAAGATTTCACCTCACTTTTTTGTCCCAATGAAAAATGTTTTTTGAAAATTTGGGTTTTTTTGTGGAACAAGGATTGGAAAGCATCAGTGGAAAGGAGAAATTGTTTTCCCATATTAACTCTTACATGAGAGAATTTCCCTTCCTATGGGTAGATTTCATCTCACTTCCTGTTGTCTCCTTCCGTTTGCAAGTAGGAGTCGTTTGTAAGTTAGATGTTTGAAAGTAGGGTCCTGCCCTATATACTCAGAAATTTGGGCCTTAGGTGTTGCTGTGGCCAAAACACTGTAAGCCCTCACAGGGCCCTGCTGTGAAATATTAGATCAAGAATTGTAATTACATGCCCCTGTTGAACAGGAGCTGAAAAATTAGGCCTTAGGCACTGGTGCTGGTGCCACAACACTGCAACCCCTCACAGACACTCTAGTTGGAACGCAGGAACGAGCCCTGCTGCAAAGTATTGCATCAAAAATTGTAATTACACGCCCCTGTTAGACAGGGGCAGAAAAATTGGGCCTTAGGCACTGGTGCTGGTGCCACAACACTGCAACCCCTCACAGACACTCTAGTTGGAACGCAGGAACGAGCCCTGCTGCAAAGTATTGCATCAAAAATTGTAATTACACACCCCTGTTATACAGGGGCTGAAAAATTGTGCCTTAGGCACTGGTGGTGGCGCCCAGAACCAAAAATGTTCTTACAAGCTATCAGCGTGATGATTGAGGAGGAAGAGGATAATTACTCAGGGATAGTCACTCAGCATCAGCATAGGCAGTCTTTGAAGGGATCTGAAAAAAATTATCCTCTCTCCTATCAGGCACCCACGTTGAGTCAGTGACCTCATCATCCCCTCCCTCCTCATCACTGGAGCAAACCTGGCAGTATGCTGCAGCAGGGGGAGCATGACTGCCAGATTGCTGTCCTTCTTGGGCACCCCCTCTGTCCGTGCTCATGTTACTGCCTTCATCGAGCTCAGTATCATCATCAGAGCCTTCCAAACGCTGGGCATCCTCCTGGAGCATGTACCCAACACTGTGGTCAAACAGTTCGAGGGAATCCTCAGGAGGACATGGTGGAGCTAGGGAAGGAGTCACTGATGACATTGAGCTGAGGGAAGAGGCCGCTGCTTTGCCAGACAAAGCACCCTGGGCATGGGTGAGAGAGGATGAGGAGGATGAGGACGGCTTGGTCATCCACTCGACCAAGTTTTCTGCATGTTGCGGCTCAACACGGCCAGCTGCCGAAAAAAAGGCCAAGCGTGTCCCATGGCCACGGGCTGATGAGGATGCACCGTCTCCACGACCAGCACTAGACACAGAGCCTGCTTGCCCTCTCTTATTGGCTTGTGACTGTCTGCCTCTCCTTCTTGGCCTTCCAGACATACTAATGGCCTGTAGCTGCACTAAGCTGGGATAGAACACCTGTAATTTTCTTCAGGTAGCTTTATATACTGTAACCAGACAAGCCTGCCTGTCAGTAGGAAGATAACAGGAACGGATCTAGCTGAACACTGTGAGCAGGACGCACTGCACTAAATGTAAATAGCAGGAACGGATCTAGCTGAACACTGTGAGCAGGACGCACTGACTGCACTAAATGTAAATAGCAGGAACGGATCTAGCTGAACGCTGTGAGCAGGACGCACTGCACTAAATGTAAATAGCAGGAACAGATCTAGCTGAACACTGTGAGCAGGACGCACTGCACTAAATGTAAATAGCAGGAACGGATCTAGCTGAACACTGTGAGCAGGACGCACTGACTGCACTAAATGTAAATAGCAGGAACGGATCTAGCTGAACACTGTGAGCAGGACGCACTGCACTAAATGTAAATAGCAGGAACGGATCTAGCTGAACACTGTGAGCAGGACGCACTGACTGCACTAAATGTAAATAGCAGGAACGGATCTAGCTGAACACTGTGAGCAGGACGCACTGCACTAAATGTAAATAGCAGGAACGGATCTAGCTGAACACTGTGAGCAGGACGCACTGCACTAAATGTAAATAGCAGGAACGGATCTAGCTGAACACTGTGAGCAGGACGCACTGCACTAAATGTAAATAGCAGGAACGGATCTAGCTGAACACTGTGAGCAGGACGCACTGACTGCACTAAATGTAAATAGCAGGAACGGATCTAGCTGAACACTGTGAGCAGGACGCACTGCACTAAATGTAAATAGCAGGAACGGATCTAGCTGAACACTGTGAGCAGGACGCACTGCACTAAATGTAAATAGCAGGAACAGATCTAGCTGAACACTGTGAGCAGGACGCACTGACTGCACTAAATGTAAATAGCAGGAACAGATCTAGCTGAACACTGTGAGCAGGACGCACTGCACTAAATGTAAATAGCAGGAACGGATCTAGCTGAACACTGTGAGCAGGACGCACTGCACTAAATGTAAATAGCAGGAACGGATCTAGCTGAACACTGTGAGCAGGACGCACTGACTGCACTAAATGTAAATAGCAGGAACGGATCTAGCTGAACACTGTGAGCAGGACGCACTGCACTAAATGTAAATAGCAGGAACGGATCTAGCTGAACACTGTGAGCAGGACGCACTGCACTAAATGTAAAGAGCAGGAACAGATCTAGCCTAATCTAGCTCTCAAATCAAATGACACTGTCTGTCTCTCTCTCTATCAGCACACCGGAACACACTACACAGGGCCGCCGTGCAGGCGGCCTTATATAGTGTGGGGCGTGTACTAAATCCCCTGAGCCATAATTGGCCAAAGCCACCCTGGCTTTGGCCAATTACAGCTCTCTCTACTGACGGCGCTGTGATTGGCCAAGCATGCGGGTCATAGTGCATGCTTGGCCAATCATCAGCCAGCAATGCACTGCGATGCCGCAGTGAATTATGGGCCGTGATGCGCCACACGAATTTGGCGCGAACGGCCCATAACGTTCGCAATTCGACGGACGGTCGAACAGCCGATGTTCGAGTCGAACATGGGTTTGACTCGAACACGAAGCTCATCCCTACTCCTGACACTGACCGGCCCCCCAGTTTTACTCACCTGAGCCCATTTGTTCCCTTGGCGGAGACGCGCTCACCTTCTCTGCCCAGGGTTCTCGACTCTTGATTGGATAGATTGATAGCAGCGCAGCCATTGGCTCCCGCTGCTGTCAATCAAATCCAACAACGCCGGTGCTGGGGGGTGGGGCCGAGTCCGGCATTCTGTGTCTATGCATGCAAATGCTGGACTCTGGAGCACGCCCGCAAGGTACCCCCCCCCCCCCCCCCAGGGAGAGCACTTCTCCCAGGGGGTTTACCAATGCGAGGAGGAGCCACGAGCGCCGCCGGGGGGGACCCCAGAAGACGAGGTTCAGGGCCTCGTTAAGTATGATGTTTGTTATTTAAAAAAAAAAAACAAAAGGTTTACAATCACTTTAGTAAAAACAACACCAGGGTTGTATTTACAATAAGTGAAGTGTCCCACATGCTGCTGGCTGCTCTGGTCCCTAAAATCCTCCATCTTCTGTCCCCCCCGGTACGCCCCGCAGCTGTGTTCTTCCACTGCTGCCCCCACTCACAAGCCTGATATAAGTTACCATGGTTCAGGGGTGTATGTACGACCTGGAGGATGGGCCTGGAGGAAGAAAAATGCTGACAATGACCCTAAGAACACCATCCCTACAGTCACACACGGAGGTGGAAACATGATGCTTTTGGGCTGTTTCTCTGCTAAAGGTACAGGCCGACTTTGCCGCATTGTTGGGCCAATGGACGGAGCCATGTATTGTAAAATCTTGGATGAGAACCTTCTTCCCTCAGCCAGAACACTGAAGATGGGTCATGGATGGGTCTTCCAGCATGACAATGACCCAAAACATACCACCAAGGCAACAAAGGAGGGGCTCAAGAAGGAGCACATTAAGGTCATGGAGTGGCCTAGCCAGTCTCCAGACCTTAATCCTATAGAAAATTTATGGAGGGAACTGAAAATTCGAGTTTCCAAGCGACAGCCAAGAAACCTTAAGGATTTAGAGAAGATCTGTAAAGAAGAGTGGACCAAAATCCCTCCTGAGATGTGTGCAAACCTGGTCACCAACTACAAGAAACGTCTGACCTCTGTGCTGCCAACAAGGGTTTCTCCACCAACTACCAAGTCCTGTTTTGCTTGGGGATCAAGTAATTATTTTACTCACTGAAATGCAACTCCATTTATAACATTTGTTTTATGTGTTTTTTTTTCTGGATTTTTGGTTGATATTCTGTCTCTATCATATAAAATACACCTATGATAAAAATTATAGACCCTTCATTTCTTTGTAAGTGGGCAATCTTACAAACTCTGCAGGGGATCAAATAATTATTTTCCCCCACTGTATTGACATGATGGCATCACACAATTTGTCGGCTGCGCATCTATGATGCCAATCTCCTGTTCCACCACATCCCAAAGGTGCTCTATTGGATGAGATGTGGTGAGTGTGGAGGCCATTGGAGGACAGGGACCTCATTGTCCAGTGGTGAGATGATTGGAGCTTTGTGACATGGTGCATTATCCTGCTGGAAGGAGCCATCAGAAGATGGGGACACTGTAGTCATAAAGGGATGGACATGGTCAGCAGCAATACTCGGGTAGGTCGTGGTGATTAAACCACGCTCACTTGGTACTAAGGGGTCCAAGAAAATATCCCTCCCACACCACTACACCACCACCAGCCTGAACCGGTGATACAAGGCAGGATGGATCCATGCGCCAAATTCTGACCCCACCATCTGAATGTCGGAGCTGAAATCCAGACTCATCAGACCAGGCAACGTTTTTCCAATCTTCTATTGTCCAATTTTGGTGATCCTGTGTGAATTGTAGCCTCAGTTTCCTGTTCTTAGCTGACAGGAGTGGCACCCGGTGTCGTCTTCTGCTGCTGTAGCCCATCTGCTTCAAGGTTGGATGTGTTGTGCATTCAGAGATGGTATTCTGCATACCTTGGGTGTAACGAGTGGTTATTTGAGTTACTATTGCCTTTCTTTTATTTATAATTTTATATATAAAAGGTACTCATATATAGCGCAGACAATTTACGCAATGCTTTACATATACAGCGGTCCATACCCTCAAGGAGCTTACAATCCCTAACTCCCATTCATATACTAGGGGCCAAGTTAGACAGAAGCCAATTAACCTACCAGCATGTCTTTGGAGTGTGAGAGGAAACCCACGCAGGCACAGGGAGAACATGCAAACTCCAGGCAGGTAGTGTCGTGGTTGGGATTTGACCCTTTTTATTGCTCGGCGAGAGTGCTACCCACTACACCGCCCTGGAACCAGTCTGCCCATTCTCCTCTGACCTCAACAAGGCATTTTCCTCCACACAACTGCCGCTCACTGGATATTTTCTCTTTTTTCCCACCATTCTCTGTAAACCCCGAGAGATGGTTGTGTGTGAAAACCCCAGAAATACTCCGACCGGCCCGTCTGACACCAACCACCATGCCACCTTCAAAGTCACCTAAATCCCCTTTCTTCCCCATTCTGATGCTCGGTTTGACCTTCAGCAAGTCGTCTTCACCACATCTAGATGCCTAAATGCACTGAGTTGCTGCCGTGTGATTGGCTGATCAGCAATTTGTGTTACCAAGCCATTGAATAGGGGTACTGATTTGATGAGCAATGAACGCTTCCTTGGACTCATTTGTGGTTTGGTGCTCTTTATGATATCTCTTTGTAGGTTTTGATTCTGGGGACCCCAGGGAGGATGACCCCATCTGACCAGAGGGGTCTCACCAGGACCATTGAGCGTTGGATTGACATCTTGCAATATTGAACCCTTACCTATTATATCCAACGCGGAAAAAAAAAAAAAAAAAAACCTGTTGACTTCAGATGCACTTTTACTTCTAAAAATCCAAACATCGTTAAACCGGAACATTCCGGATTTCCGCCATCGCCCAATTTCGTCTTTGCACATCGGCACGTCACCTTCGAATGGCGACGCCATCTAGCAGCTGCCATTCGAGGTTTGAAGAACGTAATAAGCTTTTGATATAGAGAATCCATTAAAAACACAAATTTTACCAGCTCCATTAAAGATTTATTGGGTTTTATATAAATTGTTATTGGTCGGGTACATCGGCCGGTGTAAATAAAAAATGATCCACGACCAGCAGGTGCCGCTGAATCAGTTTCCTTGTCAGATATTTCCAGGTAATAAATGACTCTGAGCCAACATGATACAGAGTATAAAAGAGAAACGAATGAAGAATTTGAGACTTTCCCAGGCCGGGTGTCTGATGAGGTGGGTGAAACATAATAATATTCGTTTGATAAAGTGCCACATATTGAAAAAGTCAACACATGTGTGCCCATTCTGAAACACGTAGATTGGTGTAGAGAGAATTCGGGGTGCTGTGTGGGGTGATGTGGGTGGGGAGGTAGAGGTGCTGTGATGGAGTGAGGTTGGTGGGGGGGGGGGATAGGGGTGCTGTGTGGGGTGAAGTGGGTGGGGGGGGATGGGGTGCTGTGATGTGGGTCAGAGGGGTAGAGGTGCTGTGTGGGGTGAAGTAGGTGGGGGGATAGGGGTGCTGTGTGGGGTGAGGTGGGGGGGGGGTAGAGGTGCTGTGTGGGGTGAAGTGGGTGGGGGATAGGGGTGCTGTGTGGGGTGAGGTGGTGGGGGGTAGAGGTGCTGTGTGGGGTGAGGTGGGTGGGGGATAGGGGTGCTGTGTGGGGTGAGGTGGTGGGGGGTAGAGGTGCTGTGTGGGGTGAGGTGAGGTGGGGGGGGGGGGGTAGAGGTGCTGTGTGGGGTGAGGTGGGGGGATAGGGGTGCTGTGTGGGGTGAGGTGGGTGGGGGATAGGGGTGCTGTGATGTGGGTTGGAGGTGTAGAGGTGCTGGGTGGGGTGAGGTGGGGGGATAGGGGTGCTGTGATGTGGGGTGAGGTGGGTGGGGGATAGGGGTGCTGTGTGGGGTGAGGTGGTGGGGGGTAGAGGTGCTGTGTGGGGTCAGGTGAGGTGGGGGGGGTAGAGGTGCTGTGTGGGGTGAGGTGGGGGGATAGGGGTGCTGTGTGGGGTGAGGTGGGTGGGGGATAGGGGTGCTGTGATGTGGGTTGGAGGTGTAGAGGTGCTGGGTGGGGTGAGGTGGTGGGCGGTAGAGGTATTGTGTGGGGTGAGGTGGGTGGGGGGGATAGGGGTGCTGTGTGGGGTGAAGTGGGTGGGGGGTAGAGGTGCTGTGTGGGGTGAAGTGGGTGGGTGTGATAGGGGTGCTGTGATAGAGTGAGGTGGTTGGAGGGATAGGGGTGCTGTGTGGGGTGAAGTGGGTGGATGGGAGGGATAGAGGGGCTTTGTGGGTGAAGTGGGGGGGGTTGTGAAGCAGGTCAAGGAGGGTAGGAGACAGGTGTTTTGAGCAGGGGGTAGGAAGGGGGCATTCTGAGTGGGCAGTGAGGAGATGGGAGGTGCAGTTAATGGCCGGGTGCAGCACAACACATGGTGGTCAGTGACATGGGATTGTGTGACACTCAGGATGAGTTTTTATACTCTCTCTACTCTGCTGCAGCCGGTAAGTTACAATACCCATTACTACCCCACTGACAATAATGATTGTTATTACAGGGTTATTATTGTGTTGGGGTTTATTGATGTGCTGGGAGTTATTATTATGATGGGGATTAATGCTCGCCCTGACACCTGCTGGAGTTTATTGCTGGGGAATAGCATTGTTGCTCTGACACTTACTGGAGATTGTTGCCGATGTTCTGCCGAGAAAGTTCCCCCGACGGATAAGGACCCCCCTGTACTGCGCAGGCGCTGTGCTTGCGCAGTAGGAGCCGGCGGAAATAGCTGAAGCCAAATAGAATAGAAATCAGCTGTACACGGCGCCTGTAAGAGGGCCCCTCGCGGGCTCGCTTCACTTGCCACACTGGCTCTGACACTTACTGGAGATTGTTGCCGGCCCTGACACTTACTGGAGATTGTTGCCGGCCCTGACACTTACTGGAGATTGTTGCCGGCCCTGACACTTACTGGAGATTGTTGCCGGCCCTGACACTTACTGGGGGTTATCATTACTGGCACTGACACCATCAATGGCGTATATTTTATTCCCACAATCTCTTCAGTGTACCCCCATGCTATATTTTATTTAGACCTAAGCAAAACATTGTAAGGCAACACCCACGTATTTACCACACCTACTATTTGCCCATGCCAAGCAAGTCTTAATAATTCCTTTAAGGTAGTTCAGAGGCATCCCCCATAGTGTACCACATTTTTCTTCTCAATCCCTTCAAAGTGTACCTTCTAATTCTTTTCAAACATTGGCAACTATGGTTTACTTTTACACCAAATGACACCAACTATAGAACTGAGTTTTGCACCTGAGAACCAGAAATGTAATGGACATTGTTACATCTGATCACTGCTATACAGCCATTTCTAAGTGGTTCTATCATCTTTTACCATAGCATACAGTGCCCTGAAAAAGTATTCATACCCCTTGAAATTTTCCACATTTTGTCATGTTACAACCAAAAACATAAATGTATTTTATTGGGATTTTATGTGATAGACCAATACAAAGTGCCACATAATTGGGAAGTGGAAGGAAAATGATAAATGGTTTTCAAATTTTATTACAAATAAATATGTGAAAAGCGTGTGTGTGTGTGTGTCAGAGGGTTAACACAGTCAGAGCCTGTCAATATCGGCGCGTCCCGGTGCACCTGCGCAGTAGAGCCCCACTTCAGCACGTACGGGAACACGATCGGCGGGTACGAGCGCGTGATCCGAACGGGTTAGCACACGTGGGTACACGAACGCATGCACGTACAGCGGGACGTCCCCTTGGCGGGCCTATATAAAGACAGCTATGCCTTGTGTTCATTGCTGGTTTGTCTTCTCAGCTTCCAGTGTTCCCGTTATTTCTCTGCATACCTGTTCCTGCCTGCTGTGACCCGGACCGTTTGACTACTTCGCTTATCCTCTCTCCAGTGTTTGACCCTCGGCTTGTTTACGACTCTTCTACTGATCCTCTCTCCAGTGTTGACCCTTGGCCTGCTAAACGGACTTATCTTGCCTTAAACCTGTACTACGATTACCTGGTGTTTGACCCTCTGCCTGCTCAACGGACTTGCCTTGCCTCAACCTGTGCTTGCTACCACGTCTCCCAGTGTTTGACCCTCGGCCTGCTTAACGGACTTGTTCTGCTTAACCCTGTGCTTCTCCTCAGCTCTGTTCCTGGTTCCAGGTCTAGTGTTGGAGTCTCTGCCAGTCTTCTCTCCAGCTCAGCAACTAGTCCATGCTACACGGGTTCTACACGTCTGGTGAAACCTTGGTGACCTGCACACCTGCTGGCAACCCATGCCTCTCCGTGCCTGATTCCCTCTGTACCACCTTCAGGGGTATCTCGCACCTAGTTGCTAGGGAAGCCGCTCTCAGCATTCCGGCCTTGGTGAGTACCTGACAGTACAAACCAGCCATGTCAGAGGCCGACAGAGCCGGCTCTCCCCTCGAGGCCCTCTGCCAGCAGGTTACAGCCCTTACACAGGCTGTCCAGAGACTGCAGGATGGATATTTCCAAATTGAGGGTCGCCTTCAACACCTAACAACTTCCTCAGCTCCCCCGGAAGCACCGTCAGCTTCATCCAGTGGGATTTCTTCTTCACAAAACCAAGTCAACCCAGTCATGATGGCCATCCCTGAACCTAGGGTTCCCATTCCAGAACGGTTTTCCGGAATTCGAAAGAAATTCAGAGCCTTCCAAAACGCTTGTCAGCTTTACTTGGCCCTTCAACCCAGGACTTTTCATTCTGAAACTGTAAAGGTGGGGTTCGTCATTTCGCTTTTGTCAGAAGAACCCCAAACTTGGGCCCATAACCTTTTAGAACAGAAAAGCCCCCTGTTGAATACGGTAGAAACCTTTTTCAACGCTATGGCACAGCTGTATGACGACCCACAACGCACTGCCACAGCTGAATCCATCTTACATACCCTGACCCAGGGAAAGAGACCAGTGGAAGACTACACCGTTGAATTCCGGAAATGGTCTGGGGACACCAACTGGAATGAGGCCGCTTTAAAGTACCAGTATCGCCAAGGTCTATCAGAAAATTTAAAAGATGAATTAGCTCGGATGGATACTCCTTCCTCCCTGGAAGAATTAATACAACTAGCAATTAAGCTTGACAGACGCCTGCGTGAACGCCGCTCTGAACGCTTCCAGTCCTCACGACCCACCTGGATGTTACCTCGCATTCCTCCTGTTCCAGCACCTTCTGCCGTACCTTCCTCTTCCTCGGACCACGAACCTATGCAGTTGGGATTGGTACGTTCTCCACTCACCCCTGATGAAAGACTCCGCCGGCGCCAAGCCAACCTTTGCCTTTATTGTGGGGAGGCCGGTCATTTTTTACGCAACTGTCCCGTGAGACCCAGTAAGTGCCAGCGACAGTACGCTGTGAACTTTCAAGTTACCGGCTCTACCCAATCTCACTTTGTCCTTCCGGTCTCATTACAGGTGGCGGAAGAGGAGGCTCGGCTGCTGGCCATCATTGACTCCGGAGCATGCAGTTGTTTCCTGGATGCATCTCTGGCTCACACCCTGCATATCCCCCTTCAAGATAAGAAGCAACCTCTGCAGATACATCTAGCCGACGGATCCCTACCATGTTCGGGACTTGTTACCCAAGAAACCAAACCTATTCTCACCTCCACAGACTCTGGCCACCAAGAATTCCTTTGCTTTAACATCATCAGTTCACCTATGTTCCCTGTTATCCTGGGTTTCCCCTGGTTACAAGTTCATGACCCTCAAATCAGTTGGTCCAAGAAAGAAATCCTCTTCTCATCTATGTACTGCTCTCAACATTGTTTCGTGCCTACCACCAACACACCGGCCTCTTGTTTGACCCTTCAGTCAATACCAGATAATCTTCAGCATGTCCCTGCAGTATACCATGAATTTCTGGATATTTTTGATAAAAAGAAGGCCGACAGCTTACCACCTCATCGCTCCTATGATTGTCCCATCGACCTTTTACCGGGATCCGAGATTCCCTTTGGTCGCATATTTCCACTATCTGAGACTGAGTTGGAAGCGCTTCGTTCCTATATTGACGAAAACCTGGAGAAGAAGTTTATCCGCCCTTCCTCTTCTCCAGCTGGGGCGGGTATCTTCTTTGTAGAAAAGAAGGATGGATCTTTAAGGCCCTGTGTGGACTATAGAGAACTTAATAAGATCACTGTGAAAAATAGATACCCGTTGCCTCTCATCTCTGAATTATTCCAGCGCTTCAGAACTGCCCAAGTGTTTACCAAACTAGACCTACGGGGAGCATACAATCTCGTTCGGATACGTGCCGGGGATGAGTGGAAAACAGCCTTTAGATCCAGGTTTGGGCACTTTGAATATCTTGTAATGCCTTTCGGACTCTGCAACGCCCCGGCCACGTTCCAACACCTAGTCAACGACATTTTCCGTGAGTACCTTGATAACTTTGTGATTGTATATCTTGATGATATTTTGATTTTCTCCACCTCACTAGAAGTACATCGCACCCATGTAAAGAAGGTACTCTCGGTTCTCAGGAAACACGGCCTATTCTTGAAAGGGGAGAAATGTGAATTTGAAAAGACCACCATCCAGTTCCTTGGGTTCATCATCTCCACAGAAGGGGTTGCAATGGACCCACAAAAGGTTAGAACCATCCAGGAGTGGCCAGCTCCTTCAGATAAAAAGGGAATCCAGCGGTTTGTTGGCTTTGCCAATTTTTACCGCAGGTTCATTAGAGGATTCTCTTCAATCATTTCTCCCATTACTCGACTCACCCGCCAGCAAGCTAAGTTTCAATGGCCCCAAGAAGCACAGGAAGCCTTTAATAAATTGAAAGATCTTTTTACAACGGCTCCTATTCTACAACACCCAGATCCAGCCTTAGCATATGTACTAGAAGTAGATGCCTCCGAATCAGCGACAGGTGCCATCCTGTCCCAACGAAGCGGTCCAAAGGCCCTTCTCCATCCAGTTGCCTTTGCTTCTCACAAATTAAGCCCCCCTGAAAGGAACTATGACGTCGGTGACCGAGAACTACTAGCTATAAAATTTGCTTTGGAGGAGTGGAGGTACTTGCTGGAGGGTGCGTCCCAACCTATAATGATCTTTACTGATCATCGGAATCTGGAATATCTCCGAACAGCCAAGCGACTCCGACCTCGACAAGCCCGATGGGCATTATTCTTCTCCAGATTTAATTTTCACATCTCCTACCGACCGGGCTCCAAGAACGGAAAAGCGGATGCACTCTCCCGAATGTTTCCAGAAGTCAATGAGGCAATTGAGCCTGGAACTATCTTGTCCCCACATAACTTCCTTCTTATCCAGCCTGATCTCAAGACTGCCATTAAAGAGGCATCCAGCCAATGCACAGAACCTGAAGTATCCTCATTAAGGAAGAGGGATGGCTTACTGTGGGCCCAAAATAAAATATTTGTTCCTTCTCCAGTAAGACTGCAAGTATTACAGAACTTCCATGATCATAAGTTGGCAGGGCACTTTGGAATCCGGAAAACCTCAGAATTAGTTCATCGCTCCTACTGGTGGCCGGGTTGGAGTCAGGACTGTAGAAACTATGTCCAATCCTGTATTACGTGTCAACGTAACAAAGGGTCGAACACTAAGGCTTGGGGGCTCCTGAGACCTTTGCCTGTCCCTGAACGTCCATGGAAAGAGGTCTCTATGGACTTCATTGTAGAACTTCCCCCCTCTGAAAAATTCACTACCATCTTAGTAGTGGTTGACCGCCTCTCTAAGATGGCACACTTCCTGCCCATGATGGGCACCCCTTCTGCTCTGGCTACAGCAAACATTTTTATCAAAGAAATCGTGAGGCTTCATGGGGTTCCCCACAACATCGTATCAGACAGAGGTATCCAATTTACCTCAAAATTTTGGAAGGACCTCTGCAGATCCCTTGAAATAAAGACCTCGCTCTCCTCAGCATACCATCCACAAAGCAACGGTCAAACAGAAAGAACAAATCAAACTCTGGAACAATATCTCCGTTGTTTCTGCTCTGGTTCCCAAGATAACTGGTCCACCCTCCTTCCGTGTGCGGAATTTGCTTACAACAATTCCACTCATTCCGCCATCAACCAAACACCTTTTTGGGCTAATTACGGCTTCCATCCCTCCTTTTTGCCAGATTCTTTTCCTGAAGTGTCAACCCCTGCAGTACAAGACCGGATTAACTTTATCCAAACCAATTTTTTACAGATCCAGGAAACCATGAAAAAGGCTCAAGACAGTTACGAGAAGTACTATAACAGAGGGAGAAGACCAAACCCGAATTTCAAGATTGGGGACAAGGTATGGCTATCGGCTATTAACCTTAGACTGCCCTGTCCATCCCGCAAGTTAGGTCCAAGGTTCATTGGCCCTTTTGAAATTAAGAAAGTGGTGAACCCCGTGGCTTTCGAATTAGCCCTTCCAGTCACATACAAGATACATCCGGTATTCCATGCATCTTTATTGAAGCCAGTGGTCCCTAGCCCTTTTTCTGGAAGACAGGAACCACCACCTCCTCCAATTGAAATTGAAGGTGAAATGGAATATGAAGTGGAGGCAATAATGGACTGTAGAAAAAGGGGGGGACAGATCCAATATCTTGTTAAATGGAAAGGATACCCTCCAGAAGATAACTCCTGGGAACCATCCAGCAACTTACACGCCCCTCGTCTAGTACGTAATTTTCACAGAAGACAACCAGGAAGCTTGCCCAGATTAGGCATCCGGAGGCTGCCCCTTGGGAGGGGGCACTGTCAGAGGGTTAACACAGTCAGAGCCTGTCAATATCGGCGCGTCCCGGTGCACCTGCGCAGTAGAGCCCCACTTCAGCACGTACGGGAACACGATCGGCGGGTACGAGCGCGTGATCCGAACGGGTTAGCACACGTGGGTACACGAACGCATGCACGTACAGCGGGACGTCCCCTTGGCGGGCCTATATAAAGACAGCTATGCCTTGTGTTCATTGCTGGTTTGTCTTCTCAGCTTCCAGTGTTCCCGTTATTTCTCTGCATACCTGTTCCTGCCTGCTGTGACCCGGACCGTTTGACTACTTCGCTTATCCTCTCTCCAGTGTTTGACCCTCGGCTTGTTTACGACTCTTCTACTGATCCTCTCTCCAGTGTTGACCCTTGGCCTGCTAAACGGACTTATCTTGCCTTAAACCTGTACTACGATTACCTGGTGTTTGACCCTCTGCCTGCTCAACGGACTTGCCTTGCCTCAACCTGTGCTTGCTACCACGTCTCCCAGTGTTTGACCCTCGGCCTGCTTAACGGACTTGTTCTGCTTAACCCTGTGCTTCTCCTCAGCTCTGTTCCTGGTTCCAGGTCTAGTGTTGGAGTCTCTGCCAGTCTTCTCTCCAGCTCAGCAACTAGTCCATGCTACACGGGTTCTACACGTCTGGTGAAACCTTGGTGACCTGCACACCTGCTGGCAACCCATGCCTCTCCGTGCCTGATTCCCTCTGTACCACCTTCAGGGGTATCTCGCACCTAGTTGCTAGGGAAGCCGCTCTCAGCATTCCGGCCTTGGTGAGTACCTGACAGTGTGTGTGTGTGTGTGTGGGGGGGGGGGGCATTTGTATTCAGCCCCCTTTTACTCTGATACCCCTAACTAAAATCTAGGGGAACCAATTACCATCAGAAGTCACCTAATTAGTAAATAGAGTCCACCTATGTGTCATTTAATCTCAGTATAAATACAGCTGTTCTGTGAAGCCCTTGGAGGTTTGTTAGAGAACCTTAGTGAACAAACAGCATCATGAAGGCCAAGGAACACACCAGACAGGTCAGGGATAAAGTTGTGGAGAAGTATAAAGCAGGGTTAGGTTATAAAAAAAATCTCCCAAGCTTTGAACATCTCACGGAGCTCTGTTCAATCCATCATCGGAAAATGGAAAGAGTATGGCACAACTGCAAACGTACCAAGACATGGCCGTCCACCTAAACTGACTGGCCGGGCAAGGAGAGCATTCATCAGAGAAGCAGCCAAGAGGTCCATGGTAACTCTGGAGGAGCTGCAGAGATCCACAGCTCAGGTGGGAGAATCTGTCCACAGGACAACTATTAGTCGTGTTCTCCACAAATCTGCCCTTTATGGAAGAGTGACAAGAAGAAAGACATTGGTGAAAGAAAGTCATAAGAAGTCCTGTTTGTAGTTTGTGAGAAGCCATGTGGAGGACACAGCAAACATGTGGAAGAAGGTGATCTGGTCACATGAGACCAAAATTCAACTTTTTAGCCTAAAAGCAAAATGCTATGTGTGGGGGAAAACTAACACTGCACATCACCCTGAACACACCATCCCCACCGTGAAACATGGTGGTGGCAGCATCATGTGGTGGGGATGCTTTTCTTCAGCAGGGACAGGGAAGCTGCTCAGATGGGAAGATGGATGGAGCCAAATACAGGACAATCTTAGAAGAAAACCTGTTAGAGTCTGCAAAAGAATTGAGACTGGGGCGGAGGTTCACCTTCCAGCAGGACAACGACCCGAAACATCCAGCCAGAGCTACAATGGAATGGTTTAGATCAAAGCATATTCATGTGTTAGAATGGCCCAGTCACAGTCCAGACCTAAATCCCATTGAGAATCTGTGGCAAGACTTGAAAATTGCTGTTCATAGACACTCTCCATCCAATCTGACAGAGCTTGAGATATTCTGCAAAGAAGAATGGGCAGAAATGTCCCTCTCTAGATGTGCAAAGCTGGTAGAGACATCCCCAAAAAGACTTGCAGCTGTAATTGCAGATAAAGGGGGTTCTACAAAGTATTGACTCAGGGGGGCACCATACTAATGCCCCCCACACTTTTTTTATTTTCATTTTTTGTGTTGGTTTATTACATCAAATCCCAATAAAATACATTTACGTTTTTGGTTGTAAAATGTGAAAAATTTCAAGGGGGATGAATACTTTTTGAAGGCACTGTAGGATTTAGGGTTAGGAACCTAGTTCCCACTAACCACTAATGTATGGGAACCTTCTCCACTGACCACCAATGTATGGAGGCCTTTCTTCACTGACCACCAACACCGACATATGGGGGTCCTTCTCCCACTAATCACCAATACCAGCGTAAGGGGAACTTTTCATGATGATTAACAATGTAAGGAAGTCCTGCTCCCACTGGCCACCAATATGTGCATCTTGTCTCCACTGACCTAAAATGTATGGGGTTCCATAACCACCAGCTACCATGTTTGGAGGCCCTTCTCCCACTGACCAACACATGTATGGGGAATCTTTTTCGCAACCAACCAATGTAGTGGGGCCCTCCCCCTCTGGCCACCAATATTAATGTAAGACTTAGGGGGACCAGCAATCTAAAGAGACCTTTCTCCACTGACCACCAATGTTTGGTGACCAAAAGACCTAAACATATTTTAGACGTTCCTCTTTAGCACAAAGGCCGAGAGACGTTGAATTAACAGTTAAACAATGTAAGAACGTTTTTTCTTCAGTAGTGAAGATGTCGGGGCCAAATCTATGGACGGTTGTCTGGTTATTTCTTTTATGGGCCACATTCACCAAGTCAGAGGAGGCACAGCCGGTCACTAAAGGGAAGCTGGTAGAGAATATTCACATGATAGAGGATATCACCGAAGCCATCAACTACAACGACCTGCGTCAAAAAAAAGGTGAGACGTCTTATTCCTTTTTAATCCATCAGATGAAAGCCAGCAAGATCTCAGAGATACTACAGAGATAAGGGTAGTAGCCTGAGGCAGCCAGTCAGATGTCAGCTTTCCCCAGCCTGGTGTGGTGAACATCCAATCAGATGTAAGCTCCTCTACACATACAGTTTAGTGAGTGTGGTCACCTTAGGAAAAGAAGAGTGTTAATGGCACAATCACCAGGTGAAAATAAAGGAAAACACCTGAAAGAGGAAACTAAAGCAGCCACCACATCTAAGGATGTGTAAGCTTTAAAACTGAAGTTTAGCTGAAAGACATTTTTTCTCTACAGCTTTAATTACATGAGTTACCTGTAACAAAGTGCTGTATATCTGTATATCCTGTAATGTGCAGGCTGCTGGATTCTGTAGAAATTTTCACTGCAGGGCTGCCCTGTCCTCTTCCTGCTGCTGAACTTCCAGCTCTGTGAGGGTTAACAGCTTCCGCTCTCCAGGCTCAGCTGCACTAAAGATGATCTGTTGGGGACACGCCCCCTGCTGCCCCTCTCCTCCAATGAGAAAAGGTCTTTCACTGATTACACTGACTGTAACATGATCTGTGAATGGGGGAGTAATCCTGTGACTGATCAGACTGCTGGAAGTTCAGGGCAGGAAGAGGACAGGGCAGCCCTGCAGTGAACATTTCTACAGAATCCAGCACATTGTAGGACATTCTTCATTACAGGTAAGTAATATAATAAAATCTGTAAAGAATAAAAAAACATTTTTTTTTAAACCCTTCTCGAACGTACGTATGTATGTGGCCTCACAGTGGTGGGTCTTTATTCGTGGGACCGCAATAAATGCACGGCTGTATTTGTGCTTACAGTGGGCTGCATGGCACACTCCCAGCAAAGAGATCGAGCTGTCAGTGACAGCTCTGGGCCTTGTACTAACAATAGGGAACTAGGAGGCTCGGTTCCCGATTACTGTGATTGGCTATCACAGTCATCAGTCACTGTGCAGGCTTCCCCGTATTGTTTTCTGCTCCTGAATGGAGAAAAAGATGTGTTATATACAGGATCCATTATATAGATACATTGTATACATTGAGTACAATATATAATACATTGTATACATACAGGATATATTATATAATACATTGTATACATATGGAATATATTATATCATACATTGTATTACATACAGGATCCATTATATAATACATTGTATACATACAGGATCCATTATATAATACATTGTATACATACAGGATCCATTATATAATACATTGTATACATATGGGATACATTATATATTACATTGTATACATACGGAATACATTATATAATACATTGTATACATACAGGATCCATTATATAATACATTGTATACATTCAGAGTACAGTATATAATACATTGTATACAGACAGGATCCATTGTATAATACATTGTATACATTATTATTATTATTATACAGTATTTATATAGCGCCAACAGTTTACGTAGCGCTTTACAACTTGAGGTTAGACAGTACAAATACAATACAATTTGATACAGTAGGAATCAGGGGGCCCTGCTCCTTAGAGCTTACAATCTAAGAGGGAAGGTCAAGAGATACAAGAGGTAATAACTGTGGGTGATGTGCTGATTGAGAAGATAAATGTACAGTTGTTAGGTGGGGGCCAGATAGGCTTCTCTGAAGAGATGAGTTTTCAGGGATCGTCTGAAAGTGGATAAAGTAGGAGAAAATCGGACGGATTGGGGTAGAGCATTCCAGAGGATGGGGGAGGCTCTGGAGAAGTCCTGAAGGCGAGCATGGGATGAGGTGACAAGGGAGTTTGAGAGCAGGAGGTCTTGGGAGGAGCGAAGAGAACGATTAGGTTGGTATTTTGTGACTAGGTTAGAGATGTAGCCGGGGGCCAGGTTGTGGATGGCTTTGTAAGTTATAGTTAGTATCTTGAATTTAATTCGGTGACTGAGTGGCAGCCAGTGGAGGGATTGGCAGAGAGGTGTAGCAGACGCTGAGCGGTTTGTGTGGTGGATGAGCCTGGCAGCAGCGTTCATGATGGACTGGAGTGGGGATAGCCTATTTAGAGGTAAACCAATGAGGAGGGAGTTGCAGTAGTCAAGGCGGGAGATGACCAGGGAGTGGATTAGAAGCTTTGTGGTGACATTGGTTAGGACGGGGCGTATCTTGGAGATGTTGCGAAGACAGAGGCGGCAAGCTTTGGATAGTGATAGAATGTGGGGTCGAAAGGTTAGTTCAGAGTCCAGGATTACACCTAGGACCTTGGCGTGGGGAGATGGGTTGATAGTTGAGCCGTTGATATTGACAGGGAAATCAGGGGAAGTGGCACCTGGGGGAGGAAATATCATGAGCTCGGTTTTGAACAGGTTGAATTTGAGGAAGTGATGTGACATCCAGGCTGATATGTCTGCTAGTAGGTTGGTAATGCGTGAGGAGACAGATGGAGAGAGCTGGGGGGTGGAGAGATAGATTTGGGTGTCATCAGCGTAGAGATGATATTTAAAGCCGTGGGAGGCAATCAACTGACCCAAGGAGGTGGTGTAGATTGAGAAAAGGAGAGGTCCGAGAACAGAACCTTGGGGGACCCCAAAGGAAAAAGGAAGAGGAGAGGAGGAAGTAGAGTTGTAAGTGACACTGAAGGAGCGGTGGGATAGGTAGGATGAGAACCAGCGAAGAGCGCAGTCACGGAGACCCAAGGAGTGGAGTTTTTTGAGGAGGAGGGGGTGGTCCACTGTGTCGAAGGCAGCAGAGTGATCCATGAGAAGTAGTACAGAATAGTGTCCATTGACTTTAGCCATTAGTAGGTCATTTGAGAGTTTAAGGAGAGCAGTTTCCGTGGAGTGTTGAGGGCGAAAACCGGACTAAAGGGGATCAAGAAGTTTATTCATGGTCAGATGGTCGCTTAGTCGGTTGTAGACCAGTCTTTCAAGAAGTTTGGAGGAGAAGGAGAGTAAGGAGATGGGACGTAAGTTGTTGAGATTGGTGGGATCCAGTGAGGGCTTTTTTAGTATGGGGGGGACTAGCGCATGTTTTAGAGAGTTTGGGAAGATGCCACAAGAGAGGGAGAGGTTGAAAATGTGAGTTAGAGAGCGTAGAATCGAGTCAGAGGGTGAGCGTAGCATTTGCGAGGGAACAGGATCCAGGGGGCAAGTGGTTAGATGAGTGCTAGATAAAAGTTTAGCAACCTCAGTAATAGTAGCAGGGTTGAATGAGGGAAGTAATGTTTGTGTCTGTGGACATGGGGTGTTGCATGGGGGAGGTTTTTTTGCGCATTGGCGATCTCCTCATGAATTGTATCAATCTTAGTTTTTGAAGTGATTGGCAATCTCCTGGGCAGTAAGTGAGTTGTATACATACGGGATATATTATATAATACACTGTATACATACAGGAGCCATTGTATAATACATTGTATACATACAGGATCCATTATATAATACATTGTATACATTCAGAATACAGTATATAATACATTGTATACATACGGGATATATTATATAATACATTGTATACACACAGGAGCCATTGTATAATACATTGTATACATACAGGATCCATTATATAATACATTCTATACATTCAGAATACAGTATATAATACATTCGGGATATATTATATAATACATTGTATACATACAGGATCCATTATATATCACATTGTATACATACAGGACACTTTATTTAATATATTGTATGCATACAGGATCCATTATATAATACATTGTATACATACAGGATCCATTATATAATACATTGTATACATTCAGGGTACAGTATGATACATTGTATACTCACAGGATCCAATATATAATACATTGTATACATACTGGGTACATTATATAATACCTTGTATCTTTTTCTCCTTTCTAGAGGGGAAAATTGTAAGCAAAAAAAATGTGTGTAAAAAAAAAAAAGGAAAATAAAACTGATAAAAAATAAAGATAAAATAGCTAGATCATTGTATGATCTAGGTCAGTTTTAGGGGTCAAGGTTGGGGTCAAAGATCGTGATCAGAGTCAAAGGTTGGGGTAATGATCAGGATCAGTGTATTTTAATTAGGAATATAAAAAAATTAATTTAATGTCCGGATGTTTTAGGTAGGATAAAAAAAGAAAAATGTGCACTATTGTTCCTGGGCTGTACTACAGGTACATGCAACAAATAACATACACATATGTGGTATCATTGGGATCGTCAGAAGCAGGAGAAATTCTTTTGGGTTGTTCTCTAGCGGTAGGTCATGGTAATAGCAAGAAATATACAGCTAGATTTAAAAAAAATATATATTAAATTTTTTACTATTTTGGGCTATTTTTCCTTTAATAAAAAAAACAAAATCAGGAGATCTCCATAACCATTTACCACCAAATGAAAGCCCAATTTGTCCTGACTAAAAATAAAAATGCGGTGTAATTCACCTGGATGTAGTTGCAATGATATGTAGAGTTTTACTAACACATATCAAAGTTGAACACCTGTGTTCAGGTGTTAAAGTGGAGGGCCACCCTGAAAAAAAAAAAAAAATCACCAAAAATCCAAAAAAAATGTAAAAAAAAAACATTTGAAAAATTTTTTTTTTAAACTTACCTGAACCCTTGTTGCTAGGCAGTCTTCCTAATCTTATAAGTAATAGGTATTATAAATGGTATACCGCCCTTCACCCAAAAACTAATACCTCCACCGCGCCACTATGTTTCACAAACTGAATGTGAATGTGCTCAAAATCAATCTATACAATAACCCACGTGGGGAATTGAATTCCCACACCCACTATGCAGCAGCCCCTTTAAATTATAATGCATATACTAAGTATTTAATCGGAGAGGTCTGTAACCTACCCAAATCCTCCCACAGACATCTAGGAAAAAATAAGAGGCGCTTTCAAACAAACAAAAAAAAAAAAAAAAAAATATCAAGTGTATTAAACACAGTGATGGTGTGACCCTCTACACATGTGTATGTGAACACTAATGCAAAGTTGAAATCTATACACAAATCTACACAAAAATGTATATAGGTGTAAATGTAACAGCTAGATCAGTGGTCAAATAAAAAATAAGAGGCGCTTTCAAACAAAAATCAAGTGTATTAAACACAGTGATGGTGTGACCCTCTACACATGTGTATGTGAGCACTAATGCAAAGGTGAAATCTATAAACGAATCTACACAAAATGTATATAGGTGTACATGTACCAGCCAGATAAGTGGTCAAATAAAAAATAAATAAAAGGCGCTTTCAAACAAAAATCAAGTGTATTAGACACAGTGATGGTGTGACCCTCTACACATGTGTATATGAACACTAATGCAAAGCTGAAATCTATAAACAAATCTACACAAAATGTATATAGGTGTAAATGTACCAGCCAGATCAGTGGTCAGATAAAAAATAAGAGGCGCTTTCAAACAAAAATCAAGTGTATTAAACACAGTGATGGTGTGACCCTCTACACATGTGTATGTGAGCACTAATGCAAAGGTGAAATCTATAAACAAATCTACACAAAATGTCTATAGGTGTAAATGTACCAGCCAGATCAGTGGTCAAATATTGATCAACACAGTGATGGTGCGACCCTCTTAATGTGTATAAACCTTACATGCAGTGTAATCTTAGGAAATACATATCTCAATACATTTCCAGTGATAAAACCTATCCTGCCACTTCATATCATGCTGTACATGCAAAAAATATTACCAAATATATCCAAAAATACAAAATACAAATTATCTCCAAAAATATAAATCAGTCCACAATAAAACGTGACCACACACGTGAGAAAAATGTGTCCGAATAAAGTGGTAATAAATCTTGATAAAGCACAGGTGATGTTGTGTCTCCTCCACCTCTCCTCTTGTGTGCAGTGATTCCACTCCCTCAAGACCTCCACTCACCGACTTAATTTGCCAGCACTCTCATGCAAGGCAATAATCGCTTATCTACCATACACCAAGGTAGTAGGATCAATCGTTGTTCCACAGTGAATGTTTCCAACCCGGTCCACATGAAAAAAATAATATGTGCTCCAATAGTGTAAACCAGTATCACACATTTATTAAAATCACTGCAATCTTCAATCAGTACACTCACATGTAAAATGATAAAATACAGCTCAAATAAAGTGCAAATCACATCAAACGTAATTCCAGTGGATCCAAATAAAACAAGTGGTCACGGCGGACCCGAGGTGTGCTGGTGCAGGGTTATCAATCTCACCCCTCCCTTGGATGTCCTCCGTCCCTCCGTATAAACAATGTTCCTCTCCTTCAGTGTGGCTCACAGTGCTGCACGTCAAGTCTCACAGCCACGCCCCCGACGTTTCGTCATAGGTTGACTTATTCATGGGATAGGCTATCCCATGAATAAGTCAACCTATGACGAAACGTCGGGGGCGTGGCTGTGAGACTTGACGTGCAGCACTGTGAGCCACACTGAAGGAGAGGAACATTGTTTATACGGAGGGACGGAGGACATCCAAGGGAGGGGTGAGATTGATAACCCTGCACCAGCACACCTCGGGTCCGCCGTGACCACTTGTTTTATTTGGATCCACTGGAATTACGTTTGATGTGATTTGCACTTTATTTGAGCTGTATTTTATCATTTTACATGTGAGTGTACTGATTGAAGATTGCAGTGATTTTAATAAATGTGTGATACTGGTTTACACTATTGGAGCACATATTATTTTTTTCATGTGGACCGGGTTGGAAACATTCACTGTGGAACAACGATTGATCCTACTACCTTGGTGTATGGTAGATAAGCGATTATTGCCTTGCATGAGAGTGCTGGCAAATTAAGTCGGTGAGTGGAGGTCTTGAGGGAGTGGAATCACTGCACACAAGAGGAGAGGTGGAGGAGACACAACATCACCTGTGCTTTATCAAGATTTATTACCACTTTATTCGGACACATTTTTCTCACGTGTGTGGTCACGTTTTATTGTGGACTGATTTATATTTTTGGAGATAATTTGTATTTTGTATTTTTGGATATATTTGGTAATATTTTTTGCATGTACAGCATGATATGAAGTGGCAGGATAGGTTTTATCACTGGAAATGTATTGAGATATGTATTTCCTAAGATTACACTGCATGTAAGGTTTATACACATTAAGAGGGTCGCACCATCACTGTGTTGATCAATATTTGACCACTGATCTGGCTGGTACATTTACACCTATAGACATTTTGTGTAGATTTGTTTATAGATTTCACCTTTGCATTAGTGCTCACATACACATGTGTAGAGGGTCACACCATCACTGTGTTTAATACACTTGATTTTTGTTTGAAAGCGCCTCTTATTTTTTATCTGACCACTGATCTGGCTGGTACATTTACACCTATATACATTTTGTGTAGATTTGTTTATAGATTTCAGCTTTGCATTAGTGTTCATATACACATGTGTAGAGGGTCACACCATCACTGTGTCTAATACACTTGATATTTTTTTTTTTTTTTTTTGTTTGTTTGAAAGCGCCTCTTATTTTTTCCTAGATGTCTGTGGGAGGATTTGGGTAGGTTACAGACATCTCCGATTAAATACTTAGTATAGTCTTCCTAATCTGCCTGTTCCTATTCCACGGCGTGTTCTGCTCCTCGGTGAGTGGCCCCGTTGCCTTCTGCGAACTGTGTGTGTTCCCAGAAAACCACGGTGCCATTCACAGATCGCCACGCCGCTCGCGCGTGCACAGTAGGAAACTGGCAGTGAAGCTGCAAGGCTCCACTGCCTGTTTCCCTTACCTAGGATGGCAGTGCTGGGACCCGAGAGCCGAGTCGGCCTCGGGCGGCCGACATTGCGGGCACCCAGGACAGGTAAGTCTACTTATTTAAAGTCAGCAGCTACAGTGTTTGTAGCTGCTGACTTTAAAAAAAATTTTTTTTTAGCTGGCCGGAATCCCGCTTTAAGATTTGTTTTACCCTCGTCATGAAGGGGTTAAAGTGGGGTTCCACCCAAAAAAACAAACATATCTAAAAAATTCTAAAAAAAAAACAAAAAAACATTTGGATATTTTTTTTTTTTTTTACTTACCTCTAAATGCCTGTTGCTAGGTGGTCCCTCATAATCTGCCCCTTCGTCTGCCTGGGCTGATGACATCACTTCCCCCTGGCACAGGAAGGGCTCTGCTCTTCTCCCTCCCTCCTGTCAATCATCTGGGACCCATTGCAGGTCCCAGGTGATTGAGCGGCCAATCACGGCGCTCGGCGCCGCTCGCGCATGCGCAGTGGGTGCCAGGCTGTGAAGCCACAGCCCGGCGCCCACAGTTGAAATGCCGGCGCCGACGAGCGGAGGGGGGGGACGAGCGGGGCTTCGATCCCCCGCACCGCTGGACCCAGGGACAGGTGAGTGTCCAATTAAAAGTCAGCAGCTGCAGTATTTGTAGCTGCTGACTTTTATTTATTTATTTTTTTTAATGGCCCCCCTGGGTGGAACTCCTCTTTAACGAAACTTTAGCTTTATACACTATATTACCAAAAGTATTGAGACACCTGCCATTACACCATGGGTGCTTAACCTGTGGCCTTCCAGCTGGTGCAGAACTACAAGTCCCATCATGCCTCTGCCTTATGGAAACTTGCTTGCAGCTGTCAGCCTTGCAATGCCTTATGGGACTTGTAGTTCCGCAGCAGCTGGAGGGCCACAGGTTGAGCACCCATGCTTTAAACTCACATGAACTTTAATGGCATCCCAGTCTTAAGCTGGATACACACTATCAGGGCTGCTGGCTGAGGGGGGGGGGGGGGGCGAGCACACAGGGGGGCCCACACAGGGAGGGGGGATTAGTGATGGATGACAATTGTGCCTTTTTTCCTCCAGCAGCTGAAAGCTAGTCTCTCCCCCTCTCCCTGCTGACAGCTTTTATCTGCTGAGAAAGAGACAGTTGTCCCTCACGAATCCTCTTCCCCGTGTGCCCCACCCCCCACTAGCTCTAATGTTGGCTGTGCTCCTGGGTTTGTTATCTCTAACTTTTTTTCTCTCCCTTTGTCTCTGATCCTGAAACCCAGCCTGTATATTTCATCTCATCTTCATTGTTATTTATTAGCCACTTGCCCACTTGGCACTTAAACCCCCTTCCTAACCAGACCAATTTTCAGCTTTCGGTGCTCTCACATTTTGAAAGACAATTATGCAATACTGTACTAAATTTTTGTCCTTTTTTCACACAAATAGAGCTTTCTTTTGGTGGTATTTAATCACCTCTGTGTTTTTTATTTTTTGCGCTATGAATGAAAAAAGATCAAAAATTTAGTAAAAAAAATTAATAAATAAAAAAAGCATTTTTCTTTGTTTCTGTTATAAAATTTTGCAAATTAGTAATTTTTCTTCATAAATTTTGGCCAAAATTTACACCGCTACATATCTTTGGTAGAAATAACCCAAATTAGTGTATATTATTTGGTCCGTGTGAAAGTTATAGAGTCTACAAGCTGTGGTGCCAATCACTGAAAATTGATCACACCTGAAGTTCTGAAGCCTATCTCATTTCTTGAGACCCTAGGGCCTCATTCACACGAGGTGGATCCGCTGCCACAGAGTCCGCCAGCTCAGCGGGAGATCTCTCCGTTGATCTCCGCTGAGCCGGCGGATGACAGGTTCCTCTCTGCTCACTGATCGGGGAGGGGCCTGTTGAGCGCCGCTGGTTGCTATGGAGAGATCGGATGGAAACGGACAGCATGTCCGTTTTCATTAGATCTCACCCGATCCGCCAGAGACAGATGCGAACGTAGGGCCATCCGTCTGATTTTAGCGGATCGGACCAGATCGGATGTCAGCGGACATGGTCACCGCTGACATCTGTCGCTCCATAGACTAACATGGAGCGCCCGTTCAGGTCCGCCGAAAAAACTGACAGGCGGACCTGAACGGTCCACCCGTGTGAAAGGGGCCTAACAAGCCAGGAAAGTACAAATACCCCCCAAATTACATCTTTTTAAAAAGTAGACATTCAAACGTATTTAGTAAGAGGCATGGTGAGTTTTTTGAAGTTGTCATTTTTTCCTTGCAAAATTATTTTTTTTTTCTTTTTCACAAAATTGTCATAATAACAAGTTATTTCTCACACACAGCATATGCATACCACAAATTACACCCCAAAATATATTCTGCTACTCCTCCCGAGACATGTGTGAGACTTTTACACAGTGTGGCCACATACAGAGGCCCAACATGCAGGGAGCACCTTCAGGCGTTCTAGGGACATAAATTACACATCTAATTCTAGACTAGCTCTAATGCCCCGTACACACGGTCGGATTTTCCGACGGAAAATATGTGATAGGATCTTGTTGTCGGAAATTCCGACCGTGTGTGGGCTCCATCACACATTTTCCATCGAATTTTCCGACACACAAAGTTTGAGAGCAGGCTATAAAATTTTCCAACAACAAAATCCGTTTTTGGAAATTCCGATCGTGTGTACACAAATCCGACGCACAAAGTGCCACGCATGCTCAGAATAAATAAAGAGATGAAAGCTATTGGATACTGCCCCGTTTTATAGTCCCGACGTACGTGTTTTACGTCACCGCGTTCAGAACGATCGGATTTTCCGACAACTTTGTGTGACCGTGTGTATGCAAGACAAGTTTGAGCCAACATCCGTCGGAAAAAATCCATGGATTTTGTTGTCCGATCGTGTGTATGGGGGGATTACACTTTTGAAGGTCCTGGAGGACAATGGAAACGCCCCAAAAAATAACGTTTATATGCTATGAGGCATGTTTTTTTTAACATGTCATTTTTTTCCACAAATTTTTGGAAAATGAGTAAATGGATGTGGCACGGATGATCACCGATGTGGCACGGATGAGACATGAAAGGGGATGGATGAGCCAGGGATGGAGCATGAATGTGGATGGATGAGCTAGAGATGTAGCATGAATGATGATGGATAAGCCAGGGATGGATGAGCCAGGGATGGATGAGCCAGGGATGGAGCATGAATGATGATGGATGATCCTGGGATGGAGCATGGATGAGCATGAATGTGGATGGATGAGCCAGAGATGGATGGATGAGCCAGGGATGGATGGATGAGCCAGGGGGCACTTTAGATCCAGCCCACAGCACTGCTGCACAGGGTCCCTCCTCTCCTCACACGCTGTACCGATCGTCGTGAGGAAAGGGGAGGAGCCGAACCAGACATGCTCCGATTTGTTTACAATGATCACTCTGTCATTGGAGGGCGTGATCGCGTGGTAAAGGGCCGCTGTCATTGGCCCCTTACCCCGATCCGTGACACGCCGGTCTGGGAGACCCTACGGATTCTGGGAGGACATTATAATACACCCTCCCAGAATTATCTGACCGCGCTGTAGGCGTAATTCGGCTATGGTCCGGCGGTCGGCAAGCGGTTAACTCAGTTTTATCTTTTATATTTACCAGGAATTCTGTTATGTTGTATTTGTGTTTGCTAATAATTTTATTGTATTTTTAGCAAAATATAGCTCTAATATTTTCTTGGTTGAGGGGGGGTTTCAGGTAGTCTATACGGGGCCCCATGATTTCTATCAGCAGTCCTGCACACTATACAATTCTCTTTAGATTTTTCCTTTAGATTTACCAAAATCATATAAAATTAGGTCAAACCTAAACACTTTAAATTTGTTTTCTAACAGACAGGCCCTTGTACTACATAGTTTAAGGGAAATCTAAAGGAAATTGAACAACAAAAGTTGTATAGTATGTATCCAGTCTAATGCCCCGTACACACGGTCAGACTTTGTTCGGACATTCCGACAACAAAATCCTAGGATTTTTTCCGACGGATGTTGGCTCAAACTTGTCTTGCATACACACGGTCACACAAAGTTGTCGGAAAATCCGATCGTTCTGAACGCGGTGATGTAAAACACGTACGTCGGGACTATAAACGGGGCAGTGGCCAATAGCTTTCATCTCTTTATTTATTCTGAGCATGCGTGGCACTTTGTGCGTCAGATTTGTGTACACACGATCGGAAATTCCGACAACGGATTTTGTTGTCTGAAAATTTTATAGCCTGCTCTCCAACTTTGTGTCGGAAAATCCGATGGAAAATGTGTGATGGAGCCCACACACGGTCGGAATTTCCGACAACAAGGTCCTATCACACATTTTCCGTCGGGAAATCCGACCGTGTGTACGGGGCATTAGTCTGTAGGACTCAATATTGAGTTGGCTCCGCCCTTTGCAGCTATATTAGCTTCAACTCTTCTGGGAAGGCTGTCCACAAGGTTTAGGAGTGTGTCTATGGAAATGTTTGACCATTCTTCCAGAAGTGCATTTGTGAGGTCAGGCACTGATGTTGGACGAGAAGGCCTGGGTTGCAGTCTCCGCTCTAATTCATCCCAAAGGTGTTCTATCAGGTTGAGGTCAGGACTCTGTGCAGGCCAGTCAAGTTCCACCACCCCAAACTCGCTCATCCATATCTTTAGGGACCTTGCTTTGTGCGCTGGTCCAAATCATTTGGTGGAGGGGGGATTATGGTGTGGGATTGTTTTTTAGGGGTTGGGCTTGGCCCCCTTAGTTCCAGTGAAGGGAATTCTTCAGGCGTCAGCATACCAAGACATTTTGGACAATTTCATGCTCTCAACTTTGTGGGAACAGTTTGGGGACGGTCCCTTCCTGTTCCAACATGACTGCCCACCAGTGCACAAAGCAAGGTCCATAAAGACATGGATGAGCGAGTTTGGGGTGGAGGAACTTGACTGACCTCACTACCTTTGGGATGAATTAGAGCGGAGACTGCGAGCCAGGCCTTCTTATCCAACATCAGTGCCTGACCTCACAAATGTGCTTCTGGAAGAATGGTCAAACATTCCCATAGACACACTCCTAAACCTTGTGGACAGCTTTCCCAGAAGAGATGAAGCTGTTATAGCTGCAAAGGGCGGGCCAACTCAATATTGAACCCTACGGACTAAGACTGGGATGCCATTAAAGTTCATGGGCATGTAAAAGCAGGCGTCCCAATACTTTTGGTAATATAGTATATATAAAATTTTCGTTCTCGAGTTGTTTCCTAATCTGAATGACAGGCAAAATAAAACAATAGGCTGAACACAAACATTAAATGACTTTAAATATCCTAATGAAGGTGGAGATGTGAACATTTTTCCACTGAACATTTTTTTGGCCCATTTAATTCCTTACATTGACTCTTTTCTCAGTCTTTTTCACCAGGGACTGTGAAGAACTTTATCAGCTGGGTCACAAAAAAAGTGGCGTCTACGTGATCCACCCCGAAGGCTCCCCCTACCTGGTGGTCCAATGCTTGATGTATGACTGCGGCGGGTGGACCGTCATCCAGAGGAACGCCTTCGACACGACCATCTCTTGGCACGAGACTTGGTCGGCCTACGAATTTGGCTTCGGGGACATCGAGCTGAACCACTACCTCGGCAACAAGTACATCCACCTCCTGACCACCCAGAAGTGGAACAAAGTCCGCTTCCTCCTCGTAGACAACGAAAACAACACCAAGCACGCCGACTACGACAGCTTCTACCTGACCGACGCCGGGGACAAGTACCGCCTGAGGCTGGGGACCTATGAAGGAGATGCCGGGGACTCCATGACATCTATCGAAAAAAACCTGCATGACAACATGAGGTTCTCGACGTACGACGAGGACAACGATCGGCGGCACAATAACAACTGCGCTAACGAACATGGCGGTGGGTGGTGGTACGACTCCTGCTATGACGCTCAACTCAACGTCAACAACGGGCTTCATTGGAAGACGCTGTGCCAACACAACTGTAGGCACTCCCTTATCCTCATCAGACCCATCCATATGTACTGCAACCGGGTGTAGACCGCCGGCTGGGGGCCCTCTATGGAGATCGATCCTTGAGGGGCTCTGCATAAATTTAAATTAGATCCAATCACCTCTAATATCAGATAGACGCTTCAACATATCACTTTAATTTATGGTTAATGTTTTTAAAATCTGCAGCTTCCATTAAAATAAACCTTGGTGATCCTGCCAGTAAAGTCCTTGTGCGGGCACTTCCTGTTCTGGGTGACAACCCTCTGTTCTTGTCTCTCAATTGTTGTCCTGTGTTGTCAATCGCTCTCCCATTGGAGGCTACAAGCAACCTTGCCCTGGCCTGCCCTTTTCATTCATTGGATTTCGGGTTGATGGAGACTCAGCATCACATGTGGGCGGTACCAAGGGCTGTCTGCAGCCTGCCTAGGAACGCCCACTCCTCCAGACTGACACCCACCCATCAAGGCATTTTGATATTAGCATAACCCCTCCCACTCCTCCAGACTGACACCCACTCATCAAGGCATTTTGATATTAGCATAACCCCTCCCACTCCTCGACTGACACCCACCCATCAAAGCACTTTAATATTAGCATAACCCCTCCCACTCCTCCAGACTGACACCCACCCATCAAAGCACTTTAATATTAGCATAACCCCTCCCACTCCTCCAGACTGACACCCACCCATCAAGGCATTTTGATATTTGCATAACCCCTCCCACTGCTTGCATCAGAGTACGGAGGGCTCCTGGGAGGAGTACAGATGCCGGGTGCTGGGGTGTTTTCAGGAAGCTCTGTACAGCCCCCTGCTGATAATAGTCACCTTCAACTCAGAGCTGTCCCCTGCAGTGCTTCTTTTCTGCCACTAGATGTCCTCAGTCTGACGTCCAGTGCCATTCAATCCACTCCATCCGAGCTAACGCTGACCTGGACCTGCCCCCCAGCCTGTGATTGGAACGTGAAAGGAGAAACAGCACAGCGATAGGGTAATGTCATCATCACTCTGCTCTCTCCTCCTATCAGCAGGTTCCTTGTTAGCACATGAGCAAAGCAGCAAAATTGATTGGTTTCTTGTGCTAAATCTCCCAGTCTGAGCTCAGCTGTACAGGGAATGCAAGAGGCTGATACTAGAGGTCCCATTCAAGTAATTACACTGCTTGTATTTGTAAAATGACATTATATTTAATAATGTAATGAATGATTGCAGATCTACATTAATCTGTGTCTTTTACATCTGCACAGAGTTTAGTAAACTCATAAATGAGAATTAACATACAATAAAAATAAATTCACTCACCATATTTTCTATTAAAGAATTGAATTCCAGCAGCTGAGCGCCCATTGTTCTAATTCTAGTGTGTATTATAAATATCTGAGATTTCTTTGTATGTCATCTCTTATTTTATTTCCTTATTTTATTTTATTTCTACTCATGCTAAAAGTACTAATACATATATACGAATACTAAGTATACTAATTATATATATATATATATATATATATACACACACATATATATACATACACACAGAACTACATAAATCCTGTATAATTTATATATATATATATACACACACACACAAAGTATCTCACAAAAGTGAGTACACCCCTCAGTGACATTTGTATAAATCTTTTCTTCTATCTTTTCATGTGACAACACTGAAGAAATGACACTTTGCTACAATGTAAAGTAGTGAGTGTACAGCTTGTATAACAGTGTAAATTTGCTGTCCCCTCAAAATAACTCAACACACAGCCATTAATGTCTAAACCGCTGGCAACAAAAGTCAGTACACCCCTAAGTGAAAATGTCCAAATTGGGCCCAATTAGCCATTTTCCCTCCCCGGTGTCATGTGACTCTTTAGTGTTACAAGGTCTCAGGTGTGAATGGGGAGCAGGTGTGTTAAATTTGGTGTTATCGCTCTCACTCTCTCATACTGGTCACTGGAAGTTCAGCATGGCACCTCATGGCAAAGAACTCTCTGAGGATCTGAAAAAAAGAATTGTTGCTCTACATAAAGATGGCCTAGGCTATAAGAAGATTGCCAAGACCCTGAAACTGAGCTGCAGCACGGTGGCCAAGACCATACAGCGGTATAACAGGACAGGTTCCACTCAGAACAGGCCTCGCCATGGTCCACCAAAGAAGTTGAGGTCACATGCTCAGCGTCATATCCAGAGGTTGTCTTTGGGAAATAGACGTATGAGTGCTGCCAGCATTGCTGCAGAGGTTGAAGGGGTGGGGGGTCGGCCTGTCAGGGCTCAGACCATACGCCGCACACTGCATCAAATTGGTCTGCATGGCTGTCATCCCAGAAGGAAGCCTCTTCTAAAGATGATGCACAAGAAAGCCCGCAAACCGTTTGCTGAAGACAAGCAGACTAAGGACATGGATTACTGGAACCATGTCCTGTGGTCTGATGAGACCAAGATAAACTTATTTGGTTCAGATGGTGTCATGCATGTGTGGTGCAGTGGCGGAATTATCAAGGTCGCACCAGTCGCATTTGCGACTGGGCCCTTGAGTTCTGCCACTGTGGGGGGGGCCCGCCGCCACCCAGGAGATAGTCATTCATGTGGAGTCCCGGTCCGCTCCGCCCATCCTCTCCTGCTGCTCCGCCCATCCTCCCCGCCCATCCTCTGCTCCCTCACTCACGGGGACAGTCCCCGCCCGCTTCGCCCATCCTCTCCGCCCGCACAGTCCCCGCCCATCGTCTCTTTTCCCGCCTGCTCCGCCCATCTTCTCCGGCTCCGCCCATCTTGTCCGGCTCAGCCTTCACTTACAGTCTCCGCCCATCTTCTCTGTCACACCTGCACTCACGGGCACAGTCCCCGCCCGCTCCGCCCATCCTCTCTGGCTCCGCCTTCACTCACAGGCCCCGCCCATCCTCTCTGCTCGCCCAAGCAAGGAGGGGGAACCAAGTGATCAACAAGTGAGTGGCACTCATCCGTCAATATCAACACTGCCACTGATCCCCCCCACACCACCACTACTGCCACTGATACCCCCCACACCACCACTACTGCCACTGATACCCTCCACACCACCACTACTGCCACTGATACCCCCCACACCACCACTACTGCCACTGATACCCCCCACACCAACACTACTGCCACTGATACCCTCCACACCACCACTGATACCCTCCACACCACCACTACTGCCACTGATACCCTCCACACCACCACTACTGCCACTGATACCCCCCACACCACCACTACTGCCACTGATACCCTCCACACCACCACTGATACCCTCCACACCACCACTACTGCCACTGATACCCCCCCCACACCATCACTACTGCCACTGATACCACCACTACTGCCACTGATACCCCCCCACACCACCACTATTGCCACTGATACCCCCCACACCACCACTACTGCCACTGATACCCTCCACACCACCACTACTGCCACTGATACCCTCCACACCACCACTGATAATCACCACCACTGATACCCCCCCCCACACCACCACCACTATTGCCACTGATACCCCCCACACCACCACTACTGCCACTGATGCCCTCCACACCACCACTACTGCCACTGATACCCTCCACACCACCACTACTGCCACTGATAACCACCACCACCACTGATACCCCCCACACCACCACTACTGCCACTGATACCCCCACACCACCACTACTGCCACTGATACCCCCACACCACCACTACTGCCACTGATACCCCCCACACCACCACTACTGCCACTGATACCCCCTCCACACCACCACTACTGCCACTGATACCCCCCACACCAACACTACTGCCACTGATACCCTCCACACCACCACTGATACCCTCCACACCACCACTACTGCCACTGATACCCTCCACACCACCACTACTGCCACTGATACCCCCACACCACCACTACTGCCACTGATACCCTCCACACCACCACTGATACCCTCCACACCACCACTACTGCCACTGATACCCCCCCCACACCATCACTACTGCCACTGATACCCCCACACCACCACTACTGCCACTGATACCCCCCCACACCACCACTATTGCCACTGATACCCCCCACACCACCACTACTGCCACTGATACCCTCCACACCACCACTACTGCCACTGATACCCTCCACACCACCACTGATAATCACCACCACTGATACCCCCCCCCACACCACCACCACTATTGCCACTGATACCCCCCACACCACCACTACTGCCACTGATGCCCTCCACACCACCACTACTGCCACTGATACCCTCCACACCACCACTACTGCCACTGATAACCACCACCACCACTGATACCCCCCACACCACCACTACTGCCACTGATACCCCCACACCACCACTACTGCCACTGATACCCCCCACACCACCACTACTGCCACTGATACCCCCTCCACACCACCACTACTGCCACTGATACCCCCCACACCACCACTACTGCCACTCATCCCATTCCCCTCCAACCATCACCTTTGCCACTGATCCCACCCCCACACCACCACTGATCTCACCCCCCCAACCACAACCCTTGCCACTGATCCCATCCCCCCTCACCACTGCCACTCATCCCATCCCACCACCACTGCTGCCACTGATCCCATCCCCCCACCACTGCCACTCATCCCATCCCCCACCACCGATGTCACTGATCCTATCCCTCCCCAACCACCACTGCTGCCACTCATCCCAGGGGCGTAACTACAGGGGTAACAATTGCAATAGCGCACATGTTGCCCCTGAACACCTGGATGGGGGGGGGGGGGCATTTAGAGGTAAAAATCCCCTCAATTTTTCTCCTGCAGCCACTACAAGTCTGCTTCTCCTCCTCTCCCTCTGATAGGCATTAAGTGGCTGCAGGAGGAAAATGGAGGGGATTTGTTCCCCCTCCTATCCAGGTTCAGCTGCCCCCGTGATCAGTGGGAAGGGCCCTGGCTGGAGGTCAGGGGGGCCCTCCATGGTTTCTTGCACCAGGGCCCTGAAGGTTCTATTTACGCCACTGGTGTGGTGGCAACCAGGTGAGGAGGACAAAGACAAGTGTGTCTTGCCTACAGTCAAGCATGGTGGTGGGAGTGTCATGGTCTGGGGCTGCATGAGTGCTGCTGGCACTGGGGGGCTACAGATCATTGAGGGAACCATGAATGCCAACATGTACTGTGACATACTGAAGGAGAGCATGATCCCCTCCCTTCAGAGACTGGGCCGCAGGGCAGTATTCCAACATGATAACAACCCCAAACACACCTCCAAGATGACCACTGCCTTGCTAAAGAAGCTAAGAGTAAAGGTGATGGTCTGGCCAAGCATGTCTCCAGACCTAAACCCTATTGATCATCTGTGGGACATCCTCAAACAGAAGGTGGAGGAGCGCAAGGTCTCTAACATCCACCATCTCTGTGATGTCGTCATGGAGGAGGGGAAGAGGACTCCAGTGGTGACCTGGGAAGCTCTGGTGACCTCCATGCCCAAGAGGGTTAAGGCGGTGCTGGAAAATAATGGTGGCCACACAAAATATTGACACTTTGGGGCCCAATTTGGACATTTTCACTTGGGGGTGTACTGACTTTTGTTGCCAGCGGTTTAGACATTAATGGCTGTGTGTTGAGTTATTTTGAGGGGACAGAAAATTTACACTGTTATACAAGCTGTACACTCACTACTTTACGAGCCCTTGCACACTGGGGCGGTTTGCAGGCGCTATTGCGCTAATAATAGCGCCTGCAAACCGCCTCGAAAGTGCCGCTGCTTTCATTCCAGTGTGAAAGCACCGAGGGCTTGCACACTGGAGCGATGCGCTGGCAGGACGGTAAAAAAAGTCCTGCCAGCAGTATCTTCGGAGCGGTGAAGGAGCGGTGTGTATACCGCTCCTTTACCGCTCCTGCCCATTGAAATCAATGGGACGGCGCGGCTATACCGCCGGCAAAGCGCCTCTGCAGAGGCGCTTTGCGGTGGTATTTAACCCTTTCTCGGCCGCTAGCGGGGGGTAAAACCGCCCCGCTAGCGACCGCATACCGACGGTAAAACGCCGCTAATAATAGCGGCGTTTTACCGCCGACGCCGCCCCCCCGCCCCAGTGTGCAAGGGCTCTTAATTGTAGCAAAGTGTTATTTCTTCAGTGTTGTCACATGAAAAGATAGAAGAAAAGATTCACAACAATGTGAGGGGTGTACTTAGTTTTGTGAGATACTGTTTATATACATAGCACTACATAAATCCTGTATAATTTATATATATTACACACACACTATTGTCAAAAGTATTGGGACGCCTGCCTTTACACACACATGAATTTTAATGACATCCCAGTCTTAGTCCGTAGGGTTCAATATTGAGTTGGCTCCGCCCTTTGCAACTATAACAGCTTCAACTCTTCTGGGAAGGCCGTCCACAAGGTTTAGGAGGGTGTCTATGGGAATGTTTGACCATTCTTCCAGAACAGTATTTGTGAGGTCAGGCACTGATGTTGGATGAGAAGGCCTGGCTCACAGTCTCCACTCTAATGCCTCACCAAAGGTGTTCTATCGGGTTGAGGTCAGGACTCTGTGCAGGCCAGTCGTGTTTCTCCACCCCAAACTCGCTCATCCATATCTTTATGGACCTTCCTTTGTGCTTGGCCCCTTAGCTCCAGTGAAGGGAACTCTTAAGGCGTCAGCATACCAAGACATTTTGGACAATTTCATGCTCCCAACTTTGTGGGAAGAGTTTGGGGACGGTCCCTTCCTGTTCCAACATGACTGCGCACCAGTGCACAAAGCAAGGTCCATAAAGACTTGGATGAGTGAGTTTGGGGTGGAGGAACTTGACTGGCCTGCACAGAGTCCTGACCTCAACCCCATAGAACACCTTTAGGATGAATTAGAGAATACTTTTTGAAGGCACTGTACAGGTATGACAAGCAGCAATTTATAACTATAGGGGACAATTGTTCCCACACAGAGTATCAAGTGCAAACCCCTATAAGCTGCTGTTCCTCCAGCCTGTTCCTATGAAAATTTCGGTTCTTTTCTCTGGATTTTCCAAACATGTGACATAAACACGACACCAAAGTGAAAAAAAAACATAAAAATCAGAATCGAAACGTCAACTTTATTGAAACAAAACTTTAGAATCTTACTTGGATTAAAGAGAAGCATCGCCGTAAAGGGGACAGAAATTGTGAAGACGTGAAGAGCAACAACTTCTCACCAGGATATTCCTTATATAGAGATCAAAGTGAGGTAAATTGTTGGTGATTTGTCCCGTTATTATATTGGAAGTATATTTATAAGTGTTTTTAGTGCCAAAGTGTCAGAATGAATCCCAGCAAAAGTTTACTGCTTCCTGGGTCCCTTTTGTGGAAATTTCCCCACTTCCTGTCCAAGTGACCACCACAGCATTGCTGTAAGCTGGTTCCACTATGATGGGGCACTATTCTTCCCATCGATACCAATGATGGGGCACTATTCCTCCCACTGACATCAATCATGGGGCACTATTCCTCCCACTGACACCAATGATGGGACACTATTCCTCCCACTGACACCAACAATGGGGCACTATTCCTCCCACCGACACCAACAATGGGGCACTATTACTCCTCCTAATACCAATAATGGGACATTTTCTTCTCACATTGGCCACAGTCCGGCTCCCCTAAAGTTTGATGGAGAGCAAACTGGCCCTTTGTTTATAAGTTTGGAGACCCCGGTCTAAGGGGTCTCTGTATTTTTTTTTTTTTTTTAAATTCTTTATTTTCCAATATATCACATGCCATTTGAAACATTTCTTTTTAAACATCATATCAACAAATGCACATTCTTTCTATCATGACATAGCTTTATCACTCGTTTCCTTACCAATTAGATCTAAATCTCTTCTGTTCCAAGGGCAATCATATAGTTCCCCCTTTTTCATTTCCCCTACCCCCATTACCCCCCCCCCACCCCACCAGTACAAAAAAAAACAAAAAATAAAAAAAAAAAAAAAAAAAACGTTATTTACCCCACCCCCCCCTAGGGGGAGGGGGGGAGTCCCTCTCCTCAGGTCCATTCGAACTTATCTATCCCCCTTCTCCTGTTCCCTAATTCTATACTCTACTAGGGGAGACCAAGTCCTCCGATATTTCTCATCTTGTTCTTTCAGCATCATCGTCAAGTTTTCCATTTGTTGAATTTCTATGATTCTAGCCCACCATTGAGATTTAGTCGGAGGGACTGTACTCTTCCACAAGGCCGGGATACACGCCCTTGCGGCGGTGAGAAGGTGTTTGAGCAGGGACTTCCTGTATTTTTCCACCGATAGGGGGACATCATTTAATAGAAATGCAGCCGGATTGCCCCCAAGAGACACACCTGTAATCTCCTTAATCGTTTCCTCAACTATTTCCCAGAAGCCTTTAATATCCTCACATTCCCAAAATATATGTGTCATCGTTCCCACCCCCCTCTTACAACGCCAACATCTGTCTGATACTTGGGGATAAATTTTTTGAAGGGCTACTGGTGTTCTGTACCATCTGGTAAGGATTTTATATCCTCCCTCTTGGTATCTGCTGGCAATTGATGTTTTATGTACTGATTTTAATATTTTCGTCTTCTGCTTTTGAGTGAACATTACTCCTAGCTCTCTCTCCCAAGCTTGCATAAAGTTGAACTCCTGTGGCTCATCCAGGCTTGTTAATATTTCATAGAAATATGACAAGGAGTGCCTGATGTTTTCGCCATTTAGGCAGGTCCGTTCAAACCTAGTCAGCTCCCGTATTACTGCAAATTTTTTATTTTTTGAGCGGATATATGCTCCTAGCTGCATAGCCCTAAAGTAATCCAGGTCTTCTGTCACCTCTCCCTCTATCTCGCCTCTTGTCATTAGGCGACGATCCTTAGAAAAGTCTATCAACCTACTTTTCCCTTTGTGTTTTATTGCTTCATACCTCCGATCGATTAAGCCTGGTAAGAAATCCGGAGCACCCAGTACCGGGGTCATTGGGCTCGGAGTTGGTGAGAGATTTGTTTTTTTGAAGATCGTATAAATAGAGTGAATGGTTGCCCCTGTTAGCGGATGTTTTTTCACTATGGTGGGTAAGTCAGATTTTTTAATCCATGCTAATCCTTCCAATGGAATTTTAGACGTCGCCTGCTCTAACTGTATGTGCGGTTTCCTTACCGCGGCACACCATTCCACCACTCTCGCTAAATGTAGGGCTTCCCAGTAATGTACTGGGTCTGGGAGACCAATACCTCCTTTCCCTTTTGGGAGTACTAGGATATTTCTCCTTATCCTTGCTGGTTTGCCTGCCCATATAAACCTTAAAAACCCTGATCTAAGGTCCCTAAGAAAGTTTGATGGGATCTTTATTGGCAACGTTTGAAACAGATAGAGAATTCTGGGCATCACATTCATCTTTATAATATTTGTCCTTCCAAACCAGGTAAAGATGTCCCTATCCCATCTCCTAAAATCTTGTTTGATTTGTCTTAACAACGGGGCATAGTTTAATTCAAACATTCTACTAAGCTTCTTTGGAATTTTAGTGCCCAAATAACTTATGTGGGAATCTGTCCACCTAAAATTAAATTGTACTTTTATCCGATGTATTTCAGTTGTATCCATCTCCAACCCCATAGCTTCGGATTTAGTATAGTTTACCTTATAGTTTGCTAACTCCCCATACTCATTTAGCTCGCTTAGGAGGGATATAGTTGGAGAGGTTATGAAGAAGATCAAATCATCCGCATATGCTGCTAATTTGTGTTCCTCTCTCTCCGTCTTAATACCCCTGATATTACAGTTCGCACGTATTTTCCTTAGGAAGGGTTCCAGTGTAAGAATGAAAATGATTGGTGAGAGAGGGCACCCCTGCCGCGTTCCATTTTGTATCTCAAAGGGATCCGATAGCCTATCATTAACCTTAACCCTTGCGCTTGGAATTGAGTAAAGGTTTGAGAACCAGCTCAACATTCCTTCACCCAGTCCGATATGTTGTAGGGTTGTGTTGAGAAAGATCCAATCAACCCTATCGAAAGCTTTTTCTGCGTCCGCTGAGAACAATACGAGGGGTTCCTGTCTGCTCTGTGCTGTATATATTGCATTTATTTCTCTTTGCGTATTTTCCCTGCCTTCCCTTCCTGCCGTAAATCCCACCTGGTCTGGATGGATCAATGTCGGGATATGTTCTTCTAGTCTTAGCGCCAAGATCTTAGAAAAGATTTTTAAATCCACGTTCAGTAACGCGATTGGCCGATAGCTAGAGCATTGGGATGGATCCTTTCCTTCCTTAGGAATTACTGCTATATGTGCCAACAAAGTTTCTTTAGGTATCCTCTGCCCTTCCCGTAGGGAATTAAAAGCCGCTGTAAACCTCGGAGCCAATTTCTCAGCAAAAAATTTATAGTACATCAGAGTATACCCATCTGGGCCCGGGGCTTTCCCTACTTTTAGAAGGTTTATTGCTTTCTTAAATTCTTCTATTGAGATTGGTGTGTCTAAATCTCTTGCTACCTCCTCCGTTAGCTTTGGCATTTCTGAATTGCCCAAATATTCTTTTACCCTCTCTTGTTTGTTTCTGCACCTATGTGGGAGCTGATGACCCTCCAGCTGGTACAGAACCTCATAATACTCCTTAAAAATCTGTGCCGTCTCCTGTGAAGATTTCGCCGCCACCCCCTGCTGTGTTTTAATGCCCGTCACATGGGGTGGTGTTGTGGCATCTTTAAGGGCCTTTGCCAGCATCCTACTTGGTTTATTACCAAATTCGTATAGTGTCCGCCTACCCCTTTTTAGTTTTGCTTTAGCCTGTTCGATGAGGAGCAAGTTCAAGTCTCCTCTGAGGCCACCTAGTTTCTCCTCTAATGTCTGTGTATGGGATTTTTTATGTTCCAGTTCTACTACCCTAATTTTTTCGAGCAGATCCTCAATCTGTGCGCTAAACTTCTTCTTCCTGTGCGCCCCGAGCGATATCAGAACTCCCCTCATCACACACTTGTGTGTCTCCCACACACAAAATGGGGTGGTATCACCCGACTCATTTATCAGAAAAAAGGAGTCCAGCTCCTGATTGAGTTTTTGCTCATACTCCTTATCTTTTAGTAGAGTTTCATTAATCTTCCAATGCCATTCCCGGCGTTCATCCTCCCCCAGATCCAACATGCAATCTGTCGGAGCATGGTCTGAGAGGGTGAATGAACCTATTTCCGCACTCACCAGTGATGATACCACTGTCTGTGATATCATAACGTAGTCAATGCGCGTATATGTTTTATGTTTTGACGAGTAGAACGTATAGTCCCTGTCCTGGACATGGATTGTCCTCCATGTATCTATTACTTGCAGATTACTCAATAGTTTCTTAATTCTTCGTATTTTTGTTGAAGAGAGATGTGAGGCTCCCCTGGACGTGTCCAGGAGCGGATCTAATACTAAGTTTAAGTCGCCTCCTATCACCAAGATACCCTCCTTATGTTGATATACCATTTGCAGACAGGCCTCCAAGTAGCTAACCTGTTCTTCGTTTGGGAGGTATAAGTTCACCAATGTGATCCTCTGTGGTCCAATTTGTCCCTTTACAATTAAGAGGCGACCCTCCTCATCTGTAACTACCTTCAGTTCCTTCCATGGAATCTGTTTTGAGATTATGATTGATACTCCGTTAGTTTTAGAACTCGGGGATGTACTGTGATAGGCTGTTAAGAATTTATGATTTCCGAGTTTTGGTATTCTATCCCTTCTAAAATGTGTCTCCTGGAGGAAGCCAATCTGTGTCCCCGACCTTCCCATCTCCGCCAGTAGCCTAATCCGTTTTTCGGGGATATTCAGTCCCTTGACGTTATACGAGGTAAATTTTATCCTAGTCATGTTTTCTTCTTTCTTTACCTTTCTTTTTACGGTCTATTGGGATTTACGAGGAGAGGGGCCCCCCACCAGAACCCCAAAAAAGAGGGATGGGAGAAAAAAAAAAAAAAAAAAAAAAAAAGGACCCCCCTTGTACCAATTGGAGGATGCAATCCAAACGGCGCGAGTCCTCGGTGCCGTTTGGAGGAAAAAAAAAAAAAAAAAAAAAAAAAAAAAAAAAAATTTTTTTTTTTGTAAACGCCTCCGACTTTCCCTCCACTCGGAGGGGAGACGTCTATTATGGGGGGATGCCCCTGAGCACAAAAAGTTTGAGTGTCTGTATATCAAAAAAACTGCAGTGGCGCGCCCATTGGTAATATCTACGAGTGAAATAGCCAGGAAGAATACACCTGTAATATTATCAGTCAGTTACCCTTTTGCGTCTATGTTTCCATTTCCTTGCTTGTGTTCCGCTTGTTTACATGTAACCTCATACATCCCCTCCCTCCCCCTCGTCCCCCCCACACCCCCATCCATCCCTTCCCCTACCCCTTACTCCCAAATAACCCATACCTCACCCCCCTCCACCCCTGTTCCCCCCCCCAGGGGTCTCTGTATTAAAAGAAAAATTGTTGTGCAAATGTGTCAATGATTTGCATAGGGTGCACTGAATCCTGACCATAATTTGTTAAATATGTGTGTTTCCTGAGCGCCACCTAGTGGCAATAATGCATTTTTTTTGTATTGAAATACTTCAGTATGGAAAAATACCACCTTATTAGCACTAGGTGGTGCTGACGGTTCCAAGAAATAAACGCATTCAGCAAATTACGGTGAAGATTTGTTGCTCGTGTGAATGACTGACACAATCGTCAAGCAATTTTTTTTACAGACGCAGACCCCCTAGGTTTCGGTCACAGCGTCGGTGGCTTCATTATATACGGAGAATGCACTGCAGAGAGTGTGCAGAGGAAATCCTGCTCACAGCAGTGCCTGGTGGACCCCATAATAGAAAGTGCGAGGAAATCCTCCCAAAGGGGACCTAGACAACAATAATAACCTTACAGAGGATAGAAACTCTCCTTGTTCTGTCGCAAACTAAAATAAAAAAAAAGAAAACTTTGCATATATTTGCCTTCTCCCCCCAAAATGTTCCGTCCTCGATCATGAATGCATTGCCGCCAGTGTACGTTTTGCATATATTTGCCTTCTCCCCCCAAAATGTTCCGTCCTCGCTCATGAATGCATTGCCGCCAGTGAACGTTGTATCCGGTCTCTCCGGCACGTATAAGGCGCATGCTTTAGTCGCAGTTTATGTTTGGGGAACAAATTCCCGCTTGGCGCGTACATCGCCTCCCCTTGTTTACCCAGAATTCCTCGCAGGATTCGGTTGCGGGCCAATATTTTGTCATAGAACTCCAGCCCCCCCTGGGCGTAGGATCTGGATACGGCAGCTACTTTGCGATCGGCCCTGTAATCCAACCACTGACTGATGGAGTCGTAGCATAGGCAGTATCCGGTGAATCCGAGAGTGATGGCCAGCAAGTTAAAGACCCCCCTCAATAACATGGGGCCGGAATACAAACCTAGGAGCTGCTTGAGCCCCACGCTAGAAAAGCAGACGGCAGCAAAACAGGTGGGGGCCACAGACGCCTGGATTACGGGGCCACTACTCTGTGCGTGGACGGCCTCGCGAGCCAAAGAAAATTTCTGAGCATCTGATGAGAAGATCAAAGTGTCCCTCAACCTTTTCCCAACATCGCTGTTCCAGTCCACCTCCTCGCCACCGACCACTAACATCCGGTCCACAATTCCTGACCCGTCCTCTGCCGTGTTTTTATAGTTGGCGGGAACGCCAATCAAGCATCCGGCCGGGAACCAGGGAACGCCGGCGCTGACTGGGTGGAAGCCATAGGCCGCAAAGGGGGTGAATCCGGTGGGGGAGCCACAGTTGGCTTCCTCTAGGACATCCCGGAAGAGGGTGTGGAGTCTGTCGGACAGCTGAGCGGGTTCCCCCTTGGACCAGGACTGGTAGAGCTTCCGGAACGTCAACTCTGGGAAGACGTGATAGGAAATATTGGCGGCAAACAGGCCAAAGGAAGAGGCGCCAAGGAGCTTACCCCGGTGATTCCGTGTGAAGGTGCAGACCTTCAGGAGGAGCTGGAGAGCCATGGTCCAAACCTGGAAACAACAGAACGTGTAAGTAATATTCAACCATCATGTCCACCCAATGGCCATGTCAACTGGGGAATGTACAGCAAGGTCTCATTTATTATTAAGACATTAGAACCATACAGGTTATGGTGGGAGGGATCTAAAAGTCCTCCAAATGGAGCAGTATGATTCAATTAAAAATAAGCTATCTTCCCTTCACTGTCTTCCCTTGTCAAATAACGCCTGTCTGCTTCTGTCTCGAACGATCGGCGGGTCCTGGCGGAATCAGGAGTCCGCCAAACCCGCTTATTTGCTCCCGCTGTGTCCTGCAGTGCTCATGTGCGCCCCAGACCTGGAAATGCAGGATCACATACCAGTATGTGATCCTGAGCAGGAGAGCCGCCTTGCATGTACAGTATACGGTCGGAAAGTGGCTAAATACAGTCAAAATTGCGAAGTCCGGGGGAATGATTGTGACGTTCGTTCAACGAATGACATTGACTAAATGTGGGCAAGTGTCCGCATAGGGGCTCATTCACACTAGTAGTTTAGGGACGGTAAAACCTGCAGTTGATCCGTATTTTTACCCCCCCCCCCCCCCCCCCCCCCCGCTCCCTCTTTAGCTGCAGAGGTTCGGGTGAGTTCACAGGATGGTGGAGCTCATCTCTTGTCTACATCAGGTGCCCGGGGTGACAACGTGGGACCACAAATGGGAGGCAAGGACAGAGCGTTGTCACCCTATGGCAGGAAGTTCCTTGAATGAGGATTTACATGGTGGGATCTCCAGAGATTATATCTAAAAAAAACTGCAGATTAATAAAAAAAAATAAAAGAAGAAGATTGAAATGGAATTTGGAAGTGACTTTAATAGTAAATATTATAAGAGATTTCAGATTTAATAATAAATATTATATGAGATTTCGGATTTAATAATAAATATTTGAGATTTTGGATCTAATAATAAATATAAGAGATTTCAGATTTAATAATAAATATTATATATGAGATTTTGGATTCAATAATATTATAAGAGATTTCGGATTTAATAATAAATATTATATATGAAATTTCAGATCTAATAATAAATAGTATTATAAGAGATTTTGGGTTTAATAATAAATATTATAGGAGATTTCAGATCTAATAATAAATATTATGGGAGATTTGGGATGATTATTGGGGTGATCTGATCGGAGATGTCACCGTCACATTTCATTATTGGGGACACAGGAATATTATATTATTGGGGCGATGGGGGGGGAGGGGTCATTATTTATTGGGTAACGCCTTATTAAAGGGAACGGTCACCATCGTCATCTTATTTCCTCCATCTGCTGTCAGGACAATTTTTATGCTGTAAAATAAACAGAATGATATAAAATCCCCCCTCCCCCCACCATGTCATATTATAACCAGATGACATCACAACATTTAGCATAACAGCTATGACGTAAGCAGCCCCTTTCCATCACAGAAATCGGTGATCTCATTATAAATCCCCCCCCTCCCGTGTACCCGGTATAGCAAGCTCCGACCTCACCGATCATCACCCCTCCCCCCGCTCCGGTTACCGGTGTGTACTGACCTCCAACACACGTGCAGCACACAGGACGCTGCGCTCCACTGACGTCACACGCAGGAAACATTTGTTACAATGTATCCAGGGCGGATCTTCGAAATTTCAGGGGGCGGGGCGGGGGCGGAGCTACGAGTGGAGTTCTGAAGAGAAAGCAGGAAATAAACCGAAAGCAGAAGGGAAGGAGGGGGCGGAGTTTTTATTAGACTTTTGACCAATGAGGCGGGAGGTAGAGGAGGAGTCTATGTAACAATTATTTTCTGTAATAATAATGAATATAAATGAGCGGAAAAGACGGGGAGAGCCGTGCTGTCCGCTGATTGGTGGGCAGTGTAGAGCCCCTTGTATTGCTGATCAGTGGGAGGAGCCTATCTGACAGATAGAAGATGATTGGTGATTACTAGAGATGTAAAAATCTCTGGAGGAGCCCCAATGGACTGCGAAGTGTGAACCGTGTGATTGCATTCCTGTGTCTGTGCTGTGTATAGTGTGTGCGCTCTGTGCTGTGTATAGTGTGTGCGCTCTGTGCTGTGTATAGTGTGTGCGCTCTGTGCTGTGTATAGTGTGTGCGCTCTGTGCTGTGTATAGTGTGTGCGCTCTGTGCTGTGTATAGTGTGTGCGCTCTGTGCTGTGTATAGTGTGTGCGCTCTGTGCTGTGTATAGTGTGTGCGCTCTGTGCTGTGTATAGAGTGTGTGCGCTCTGTGCTGTGTATAGTGTGTGCGCTCTGTGCTGTGTATAGAGTGTGTGCGCTCTGTGCTGTGTATAGTGTGTGTGCGCTCTGTGCTGTGTATAGTGTGTGTGCGCTCTGTGCTGTGTATAGTGTGTGTGAGCTCTGTGCTGTGTATAGTGTGTGTGCGCTCTGTGCTGTGTATAGAGTGTGTGCGCTCTGTGCTGTGTATAGAGTGTGTGCGCTCTGTGCTGTGTATAGAGTGTGTGCGCTCTGTGCTGTGTATAGAGTGTGTGCGCTCTGTGCTGTGTATAGAGTGTGTGCGCTCTGTGCTGTGTATAGAGTGTGTGCGCTCTGTGCTGTGTATAGAGTGTGTGCGCTCTGTGCTGTGTGTATAGAGTGTGCGCTCTGTGCTGTGTATAGAGTGTGTGCGCTCTGTGCTGTGTATAGTGTGTGCGCTCTGTGCTGTGTATAGTGTGTGCGCTCTGTGCTGTGTATAGAGTGTGTGCGCTCTGTGCTGTGTATAGTGTGTGCGCTCTGTGCTGTGTATAGTGTGTGTGCGCTCTGTGCTGTGTATAGAGTGTGTGCGCTCTGTGCTGTGTATAGAGTGTGTGCGCTCTGTGCTGTGTATAGAGTGTGTGCGCTCTGTGCTGTGTATAGAGTGTGTGCGCTCTGTGCTGTGTATAGTGTGTGCGCTCTGTGCTGTGTGTATAGAGTGTGTGCGCTCTGTGCTGTGTATAGTGTGTGCGCTCTGTGCTGTGTATAGAGTGTGTGCGCTCTGTGCTGTGTGTATAGAGTGTGCGCTCTGTGCTGTGTATAGTGTGTGCGCTCTGTGCTGTGTATAGAGTGTGTGCGCTCTGTGCTGTGTGTATAGAGTGTGCGCTCTGTGCTGTGTATAGAGTGTGTGCGCTCTGTGCTGTGTATAGTGTGTGCGCTCTGTGCTGTGTGCATAGAGTGTGCGCTCTGTGCTGTGTATAGTGTGTGTGCGCTCTGTGCTGTGTATAGTGTGTGTGCGCTCTGTGCTGTGTATAGAGTGTGTGCGCTCTGTGCTGTGTATAGAGTGTGTGCGCTCTGTGCTGTGTATAGTGTGTGTGTGCTCTGTGCTGTGTGCATAGAGTGTGCGCTCTGTGCTGTGTGCATAGAGTGTGCGCTCTGTGCTGTGTATAGTGTGTGTGCGCTCTGTGCTGTGTATAGTGTGTGCGCTCTGTGCTGTGTGCATAGAGTGTGCGCTCTGTGCTGTGTGTATAGTGTGTGCGCTCTGTGCTGTGTATAGTGTGTGCGCTCTGTGCTGTGTATAGTGTGTGCGCTCTGTGCTGTGTATAGAGTGTGTGAGCTCTGTGCTGTGTATAGAGTGTGTGAGCTCTGTGCTGTGTATAGAGTGTGTGCGCTCTGTGCTGTGTATAGAGTGTGTGCGCTCTGTGCTGTGTATAGAGTGTGTGCGCTCTGTGCTGTGTATAGTGTGTGTGCGCTCTGTGCTGTGTATAGTGTGTGCGCTCTGTGCTGTGTGTATAGAGTGTGCGCTCTGTGGTGTGTATAGAGTGTGCGCTCTGTGCTGTGTATAGAGTGTGTGCACTCTGTGCTGTGTATAGAGTGTGTGCACTCTGTGCTGTGTATAGAGTGTGTGCGCTCTGTGCTGTGTATAGAGTGTGCGCTCTGTGCTGTGTATAGAGTGTGCGCTCTGTGCTGTGTATAGAGTGTGCGCTCTGTGCTGTGTATAGAGTGTGCGCTCTGTGCTGTGTATAGAGTGTGCGCTCTGTGCTGTGTATAGAGTGTGTGCGCTCTGTGCTGTGTATAGAGTGTGTGCGCTCTGTGCTGTGTATAGAGTGTGTGCGCTCTGTGCTGTGTATAGAGTGTGTGCGCTCTGTGCTGTGTATAGTGTGTGTGCGCTCTGTGCTGTGTATAGTGTGTGTGCGCTCTGTGCTGTGTATAGTGTGTGTGCGCTCTGTGCTGTGTATAGTGTGTGTGCGCTCTGTGCTGTGTATAGTGTGTGCGCTCTGTGCCGTGTATAGTGTGTGTGCGCTCTGTGCCGTGTATAGTGTGTGCTCTGTGCCGTGTATAGTGTGTGCGCTCTGTGCTGTGTATAGTGTGTGTGCGCTCTGTGCTGTGTATAGTGTGTGCGCTCTGTGCTGTGTATAGAGTGTGTGCGCTCTGTGCTGTGTATAGTGTGTGTGTGCGCTCTGTGCCGTGTATAGTGTGTGCTCTGTGCTGTGTATAGTGTGTGCGCTCTGTGCCGTGTATAGTGTGTGCTCTGTGCTGTGTATAGAGTGTGTGCGCTCTGTGCTGTGTATAGTGTGTGCGCTCTGTGCTGTGTATAGTGTGTGTGCTCTGTGCTGTGTATAGAGTGTGTGCGCTCTGTGCTGTGTATAGAGTGTGTGCGCTCTGTGCTGTGTATAGAGTGTGTGCGCTCTGTGCTGTGTATAGTGTGTGTGCTCTGTGCTGTGTATAGAGTGTGTGCGCTCTGTGCTGTGTATAGAGTGTGTGCGCTCTGTGCTGTGTATAGAGTGTGTGCGCTCTGTGCTGTGTATAGTGTGTGCGCTCTGTGCTGTGTATAGTGTGTGTGCGCTCTGTGCTGTGTATAGTGTGTGTGCGCTCTGTGCTGTGTATAGTGTGTGTGTGCGCTCTGTGCTGTGTATAGTGTGCGCTCTGTGCTGTGTATAGTGTGTGCGCTCTGTGCTGTGTATAGTGTGTGCGCTCTGTGCTGTGTATAGAGTGTGTGCGCTCTGTGCTGTGTATAGAGTGTGTGCGCTCTGTGCTGTGTATAGAGTGTGTGCGCTCTGTGCTGTGTATAGAGTGTGTGAGCTCTGTGCTGTGTATAGAGTGTGTGAGCTCTGTGCTGTGTATAGAGTGTGTGAGCTCTGTGCTGTGTATAGAGTGTGTGAGCTCTGTGCTGTGTATAGAGTGTGTGAGCTCTGTGCTGTGTATAGAGTGTGTGAGCTCTGTGCTGTGTATAGAGTGTGTGCGCTCTGTGCTGTGTATAGAGTGTGTGCGCTCTGTGCTGTGTATAGAGTGTGTGCGCTCTGTGCTGTGTATAGAGTGTGTGCGCTCTGTGCTGTGTATAGAGTGTGTGCGCTCTGTGCTGTGTATAGAGTGTGTGCGCTCTGTGCTGTGTGTGTGTGTGTGTGTGCTCTGTGCTGTGTATAGTGTGTGCGCTCTGTGCTGTGTATAGGGTGTGTGCGCTCTGTGCTGTGTATAGAGTGTGTGCGCTCTGTGCTGTGTATAGAGTGTGTGCGCTCTGTGCTGTGTATAGAGTGTGTGCGCTCTGTGCTGTGTATAGAGTGTGTGCGCTCTGTGCTGTGTATAGAGTGTGTGCGCTCTGTGCTGTGTATAGAGTGTGTGAGCTCTGTGCTGTGTATAGAGTGTGTGAGCTCTGTGCTGTGTATAGAGTGTGTGAGCTCTGTGCTGTGTATAGAGTGTGTGCGCTCTGTGCTGTGTATAGAGTGTGTGTGCTGTGTGTAGAGTGTGTGCGCTCTGTGCTGTGTGTAGAGTGTGTGCGCTCTGTGCTGTGTGTAGAGTGTGTGCGCTCTGTGCTGTGTATAGAGTGTGTGTGTGCGCTCTGTGCTGTGTATAGAGTGTGTGTGTGCGCTCTGTGCCGTGTATAGTGTGTGTGCGCTCTGTGCCGTGTATAGTGTGTGCTCTGTGCTGTGTATAGTGTGTGTGCTCTGTGCTGTGTATAGTGTGTGTGCGCTGTGTTTATTGTGTGCAATATGTGTGCTCTGTGCTGTGTATATGGTATGCGCTCTGTGCTGTGTATATGGTATGCGCTCTGTGCTGTGTATATGGTATGCGCTCTGTGCTGTGTATATGGTATGCGCTCTGTGCTGTGTATAGTGTGTGTGTGTGTGTGTGTGCTCTGTGCTGTGTATAGTGTGTGTGTGTGTGTGTGCTCTGTGCTGTGTATAGTGTGTGTGTGCTCTGTGCTGTGTATAGTGTGTGTGTGCGCTGTGTATATTGTGTGCAATATGTGTGCTCTGTGCTGTGTATATGGTATGCGCTCTGTGCTGTGTATATGGTATGCGCTCTGTGCTGTGTATATGGTATGCGCTCTGTGCTGTGTATAGTGTGTGTGTGTGCTCTGTGCTGTGTATAGTGTGTGTGTGTGCTCTGTGCTGTGTATAGTGTGTGTGCGCTGTGTATATTGTGTGCAATATGTGTGCTCTGTGCTGTGTATATGGTATGCGCTCTGTGCTGTGTATAGTGTGTGTGTGTGTGCTCTGTGCTGTGTATAGTGTGTGTGCGCTCTGTGCTGTGTATAGAGTGTGTGCGCTCTGTGCTGTGTATAGAGTGTGTGCGCTCTGTGCTGTGTGTAGAGTGTGTGCGCTCTGTGCTGTGTGTAGAGTGTGTGCGCTCTGTGCTGTGTGTAGAGTGTGTGCGCTCTGTGCTGTGTGTAGAGTGTGTGCGCTCTGTGCTGTGTGTAGAGTGTGTGCGCTCTGTGCTGTGTGTAGAGTGTGTGCGCTCTGTGCTGTGTGTAGAGTGTGTGCGCTCTGTGCTGTGTGTAGAGTGTGTGCGCTCTGTGCTGTGTGTAGAGTGTGTGCGCTCTGTGCTGTGTGTAGAGTGTGTGCGCTCTGTGCTGTGTGTAGAGTGTGTGCGCTCTGTGCTGTGTGTAGAGTGTGTGCGCTCTGTGCTGTGTGTAGAGTGTGTGCGCTCTGTGCTGTGTATAGAGTGTGTGTGTGCGCTCTGTGCTGTGTATAGAGTGTGTGTGCGCGCTCTGTGCCGTGTATAGTGTGTGTGCGCTCTGTGCCGTGTATAGTGTGTGCTCTGTGCTGTGTATAGTGTGTGTGCTCTGTGCTGTGTATAGTGTGTGTGTGTGCTCTGTGCTGTGTATAGTGTGTGTGCGCTGTGTATATTGTGTGCAATATGTGTGCTCTGTGCTGTGTATATGGTATGCGCTCTGTGCTGTGTATATGGTATGCGCTCTGTGCTGTGTATATGGTATGCGCTCTGTGCTGTGTATAGTGTGTGTGTGTGTGCTCTGTGCTGTGTATAGTGTGTGTGTGTGCTCTGTGCTGTGTATAGTGTGTGTGCGCTGTGTATATTGTGTGCAATATGTGTGCTCTGTGCTGTGTATATGGTATGCGCTCTGTGCTGTGTATAGTGTGTGTGTGTGTGCTCTGTGCTGTGTATAGTGTGTGTGCGCTCTGTGCTGTGTATAGAGTGTGTGCGCTCTGTGCTGTGTGTAGAGTGTGTGCGCTCTGTGCTGTGTGTAGAGTGTGTGCGCTCTGTGCTGTGTGTAGAGTGTGTGCGCTCTGTGCTGTGTGTAGAGTGTGTGCGCTCTGTGCTGTGTGTAGAGTGTGTGCGCTCTGTGCTGTGTGTAGAGTGTGTGCGCTCTGTGCTGTGTGTAGAGTGTGTGCGCTCTGTGCTGTGTGTAGAGTGTGTGCGCTCTGTGCTGTGTGTAGAGTGTGTGCGCTCTGTGCTGTGTGTAGAGTGTGTGCGCTCTGTGCTGTGTGTAGAGTGTGTGCGCTCTGTGCTGTGTGTAGAGTGTGTGCGCTCTGTGCTGTGTGTAGAGTGTGTGCGCTCTGTGCTGTGTGTAGAGTGTGTGCGCTCTGTGCTGTGTGTAGAGTGTGTGCGCTCTGTGCTGTGTATAGAGTGTGTGTGTGCGCTCTGTGCTGTGTATAGAGTGTGTGTGCGCGCTCTGTGCCGTGTATAGTGTGTGTGCGCTCTGTGCCGTGTATAGTGTGTGTGCTGTGCTGTGTATAGTGTGTGTGCTCTGTGCTGTGTATAGTGTGTGTGTGTGCTCTGTGCTGTGTATAGTGTGTGTGCGCTGTGTATATTGTGTGCAATATGTGTGCTCTGTGCTGTGTATATGGTATGCGCTCTGTGCTGTGTATATGGTATGCGCTCTGTGCTGTGTATATGGTATGCGCTCTGTGCTGTGTATAGTGTGTGTGCTCTGTGCTGTGTATAGTGTGTGTGTGTGCTCTGTGCTGTGTATAGTGTGTGTGCGCTGTGTATATTGTGTGCAATATGTGTGCTCTGTGCTGTGTATATGGTATGCGCTCTGTGCTGTGTATATGGTATGCGCTCTGTGCTGTGTATATGGTATGCGCTCTGTGCTGTGTATATGGTATGCGCTCTGTGCTGTGTATATGGTATGCGCTCTGTGCTGTGTATATGGTATGCGCTCTGTGCTGTGTATATGGTATGCGCTCTGTGCTGTGTATAGTGTGTGTGCTCTGTGCTGTGTATAGTGTGTGTGTGTGCTCTGTGCTGTGTATAGTGTGTGTGCGCTGTGTATATTGTGTGCAATATGTGTGCTCTGTGCTGTGTATATGGTATGCGCTCTGTGCTGTGTATATGGTATGCGCTCTGTGCTGTGTATATGGTATGCGCTCTGTGCTGTGTATATGGTATGCGCTCTGTGCTGTGTACATGGTATGCGCTCTGTGCTGTGTATATGGTATGCGCTCTGTATGGCCAGCCGGGCACTTAGTAGACAAGGCTTTACATACACCAGTGGTTGTCACCTTATATTACAGGAGGTCAGTAGAGATCGATTCTTTTCCCCTCATCAATGTTCCCACTACAGACAGCTGAGCTCCGCACATCATATACAGGGGGGGGGGCAGGTTGGGCACCGGGGGGGCAGGTTGGGCACCGGGGGGGGCACAAACCAGACACATCACCGGCTTCACATTACAGTTTGTCTGCTAAAAGCTCATCTTCTTCAGCTGTCAGATTGTAAATAATTTTGGTGCAGCCGCCGTCCGTGTCATGCCCAGTAGTGGAGTGGGAGGTCCTGCCCAGTTGTGATGTCATAGCCAGTAGTGATGTGATGTCATGCCCAGTAGTGATGTCATCTCCATCTAGCGGTCGGCATGCACACTACTTAATTCAATGTTATCCCACTAGAGCACATACATGTGAAACCTCCAGAAACCTGCGAGGGGGAGGGGCCTAGGTTCAGCTGCCCTGGGGCGGGGCCTCCACTCAGTATAATCGGGCACTGCACACTGATGCCGCATTTACTGCTTGAATTATATTTTCAGCTGATGTGTATTTTCTATCATGGCCATCGGAGGGGCGCTGTGACACTCGGAATCGGAGCGGTGGGTGATTGTGTGGTTCCCTCTCTGGGTTGGGATCAGACAACCTCAGGGAAGAGATAACAGAAGCAGTGATGTCATGGCCTGTGTGCAATGAGGCTGCTGGAAGCTTTCTTCTTCTATGCAGCGTGTCGCCGCCTTCTTGGACCTCACCGACCGTCCGCCATGAGATCATCCGAAATCTGGGTGTGGAGTCTCCTTTTAAACCCTTTTGCTGCCGTGACACTTTTTTTTTCCTAACCTTTGATAGCAATTTCTAAATTTTTTTGTTTTCACCGGCTGATGGCCCCGTCCAAAAATCAGGATTTATTAACCCCTTCCGCTCTGCTACCTGTACACCCCCTATGGGGCAGAACCCATTCCACATGATCACTATGGCTTCACTCATTCTAACCATGCACCAGATCCTCCCCCCCCCCCCCCCCCCCCGCTTGGGCAGACGCACTACAGTGTGCGCATGCGTGACATCGGCTCCTCGGGTGGCTATGTCACACATGGACTGAAAGGGAATTTTTTTTTTTTTCAAATTTTATTAAAATAATTTTCATTAATGAAAAAAAAAAGAATATTTACATTACAATTGTATTTTCTAATAGGGAGGAAGCAGGAGAGGTTGTGTAAAATTGGGAAAGAATCTGCTGTAAGATAACAAAGTAAGGTGTTTTTTTTTTTTTTTTTTTTTTTTTTTTTGGGGGGGTGCTTCTCGTATGCTGGGTAAATATTTTTGTTTGCCCCTTCAATGTGCACCTTACTGTAAATGTGAGTTATAAATTAGGGGTGTTGCCATTTATTAAATTTTTTTAAATGAAATGTTTTTAAAAATTATTTTTATTCTATGTATTTTTTTTTTTGTAGAATTCTCCTTAAAGGGGCGTGGCGCGGGGGGGGGGGCGTGGCGGGGGGCGTGTCCTATGCCTACATACTTTTTGCTAATAGTGTCCCTTGTTCCCATCTCAAAACGTCGGGAGTTGTGGTTAAATGTGTGTCTAGCAATGTGCATTATGTGCTGCTTTCACTAGTAGATCTCTTTTAAAAAGCAGGGAGAAGAAACAGAGAGATCGTTCCAGATTTGCAGAGCCTGCGTTTGATGGTCAACACAGATCTCTGGGCTGTGATTGGACACAGCTGATCAGGTTGTGAATCATTGGCTGGACCTGCTGACATACTCCCACTGCGTACAATCACAGTGGGTGTTGGCGGAGGGGAGGGGAGCAAGTTGGGTGTGCCCTATACCTGGAAGCGGACAGCGTCGTACCAGTACATCGCTGTGCCAGTCTGCAGTATATTGCGGGGGGCAAGTTGGGTGTGCCCTATAACCTGAAAGCGGACAGCGTCGTACCAGTACATCGCTGTGCCAGTCTGCAGTATATTGCGGGGGGGGGGGGGGGGAAGTTGGGCCGCCCCTATACCTGAAAGCGGACAGCGTCGTACCAGTACATCGCTGTGCCAGTCTGCAGTATATTGCGGGGGGGGGGGGGAAGTTGGCGTGGCCCTATACCTGAAAGCGGACATCGTCGTACCAGTACATCGCTGTGCCAGTCTGCAGTATATTGTGGGGGGGGGGCAAGTTGGGTGTGCCCTATACCCTGAAAGCGGACAGTGTCGTACCAGTACATCGCTGTGCAGTCTGCAGTATATTGCGGGGGGGGGGGGAAAGTTGGGCGTGCCCTATACCTGAAAGCGGACATCGTCGTACCAGTACATCGCTGTGCCAGTCTGCAGTATATTGTGGGGGGGGGGGCAAGTTGGGTGTGCCCTATACCTGAAAGCGGACAGTGTCGTACCAGTACATCGCTGTGCCAGTCTGCAGTAAATTGGTGGGGGGGGGGGGGCAAGTTGGGCGTGCCCTATACCTGAGAGAGCGGACAGTGTCATACCAGTACATCGCTGTGCCGTCCGCAGTATATTGCGAGGTGGGCGGTCCTTAAGCAGTTTATTTGCATGAAAGACAACCGGGTAAGCAGGGGTTAAAAAAAATAGGGGGGGGGGGATCCGCTTCAAGGCAAGCATTGCAGTCATAGAGATAATTCAGCATAACAAATGAGAAAATAATTCGACTTGAACCGCTTTGCAGAAAGGAAAGTGCGCTACCGCAGAAAAACGAATGCTTTCACACGTCGTCCCCCTCCCCCCCCCCTACGAGGATGTACGCAGATCTTAGGACGAGGACGGTGTGATTCATTACCAATTAGAGCCGTTATTTAATAATCAAGTCAGCAAATTGTCAGATTGCCAGAAGGCATCAGAGTGGAATAATTGGTTGTGTTCGGCGAGTTGAATCCAGGCCAAGGAGGAGACGTGGAATTGTCGGGATGCTGACTAACGCAGATCTTTCTACGACAGCAATAAAAGTCACAGAAGCAGATTTCTTGACTTCTGCTCCCGCCTGATGTCCCGACACCCGATAAACCCACCCATAAAGAAAGAGGGTCGGGAGATAAACCCACCCATAAAGAAAGAGGGTCGGGAGATAAACCCACCCATGAAGAAAGAGGGTCGGGAGATAAACCCACCCATGAAGAAAGAGGGTCGGGAGATAACCCACCCATGAAGAAAGAGGGTCGGGAGATAAACCCACCCATGAAGAAAGAGGGTCGGGAGATAAACCCACCCATGGAAGAAAGAGGGTCGGGAGATAAACCCACCCATAAAGAAAGAGGGCCGGGAGATAAACCCACCCATAAAGAAAGAGGGTCGGGAGATAAACCCACCCATAAAGAAAGAGGGTCGGGAGATAAACCCACCCAGAACAGGCAGGGCATGCTGGGACTGTTACATCCAGATCCCTCTGATGTTTTTCTTCCACAATTGTCTGTCTTCGTTACTTTACAAATCTACGTAATTTGACACTAGGTGCCATAACCCTGGTATCCTTTTTTTTTTTTTTTTTTTTTTTTTTTACACTAGGGGCTAAAAGTGCGGGGCGCATTTGCCACTGGATCACTTTTAGAGGCGGTGGAAGAGGGGGCACCTCCCGGTCGTTTCCGGGCTTACCGGAACGAATTCAGTGCGGCCATGCGGCTGTTTGCTAGACAGGAAGTCAAGTGAGAGCAAGATTGCCACCGCTTGTCTCTATGTTCTTGGAGCACCAGAGCAACCTCCGACGATAAATGCAAAATATATATATATATATATATATATATATATATATATATATATATATATAAAAAATATTATATAAATAGAGCTGGCATGAGGTGTCCGTCCGCAATAGTATGCACACCACAAAAAACAAAATTGCCCATGGGACTTTTAAAGAGCACTCCTCAGAACGTATCAGGTAAATTTATAAATGATTTATTAACACACATTTAAAAACAACTTGTAATACACAAAAGAGAAAAATATATATGCATCAACATATTGTTAAATTTTACATTCATGTAATAAACCTGTGACAGACTCACCCAGGGATAGAGGCCTTTTGGAGGGGACTGAATGTGAGCCTCTTGCCTACAGATTATGGGCCCTGGCATTTGGGTACCCTTGAGGTGTTGTTACTTTTGGCTTCGGGTCCTTGTCCCCCAGACACTTCTTGAATGCAAAGAGATTTATTGTCTCTTAAACAGAACTGTGGGAGAGAGGGTTGGGGCCAGGACACCCTTAAGTAGACGCAATGTTAATTGGCAGACTCCGAGACTTCTATAGGCAGACAGCCATGCAGGGAAAGGGTAACCAGCTAGACACCATATCTGCATGAGTAGGAATGCTGTCTCCTATGGCAACAATCTCTTAACCGTTTCTAACAAAGGTTGCAATGAACTCTCACTTCTTCTACAATCTC